>JAVFBX010255128.1:0-19200 GCA_034783855.1 Mopalia kennerleyi | reverse complement strand
AAATTTTGCACTACTGACCGTCAATGCATTGTATATCGAAATGTTCGTTTGCAACTTCCGACTCATTTTGCTATGCCTGGTCACATATATCCTTCATTATCCAGAATAGTGGTAATGATGATTTTAAAATTAACTATAATAATTACCCTTCTTTTCCCCCCAAACTTCAACCAAAAGAATCTTTACTATCCTCAAAGTGATCGTCATCATCTAAAACAGATACATACAATGTTTGAGGTTTAGTGTTTTGTTGTAGACCTGATGTTCCAGTGCTAAATAAACACAACATGACTATGCTGGGTCACTAGCTTAGAATAATAGTTGGAGGTCAAGTGAACCAAGGCATTGTTTGCACTTATGTGCAATGCATAACGGTATGTGCGGATGGGATAAAAATTAAGAAAACAGAGCAAACTAAAACTCAATATTTAAGTTTCAACTAGAAAGATATATACAAACACAAAAAGATATATACAAACATACAGTTCAATACATTGAAGTGTTACAATCTTTTGGGGTATTTTCTAAGTGATTTTGCAAAAAGTTAAGAAAACTTGGTGAAGCTGTAATTAGTCTGCTGAAGCATTACAAAAAAATAAAAGAGTGCAGAAAATGGATTGCATAATTGGTTGATGGACAGTCAGACCTATTGTCAAAAAGCCAATACTTTGCAAAATAAATTAACAAAACAGTATGAAAACAACATTTTGTTTCTCCTTTATAGCTGGGAGATCACTAGGTCAACAGGGGAATGTATCCAAGCTAGAATTTGAACACATAATGCCATTGTTCAGAGACAACAACTTATTCATTCTACTATAAATATCTTAAAAAAGTGTACTGGGTATTGGGTAATCATAATTTTGTCCAAATAAATTCTTCAGATACATAAACAGGTGGTCCTGGATTAGTTTTTTACACTCCAAAAATGTGCAAAATCAATATTAGAAACAGACTGGTTAAGTAGGTGAGGCATTAGTAAAAGTATGAATGTGGAAACTATAGATGCAATTCATTTTCAGAAAATTGGTTGTAAAAGAGATAAATGAATTTTGAAAAAACGTGGAAAGATTGTGACAGTTTTGACCTGTCAAATTAAACCAATACAGACCATCATCTGAGAGATGACCAGACCAATTTCTCCAGTTAGAACCTAAAATATTAATAAATGGTTTTAACTGTTCAGAGACAGGATGAGATGACTGACAGGATGCTGGTAGAAGGGTCAGTCTGTACTGACCATTTGAGTTGTTCTCCTGTGCTTGCTCAGCCTCTGTAGCCGAGGTTTCTATATTCGCCGCTACATCCTGGTCTTCCTCAGCATTATCATTCTCTCCTACACCTGACAACATATGGTACATTTCAGTGTGATGGGAACAAGTCAAAGTCAGTGCAACACTACTTATATAATATAGTTAACAAAAATAAGAAACACGGTCATTCAGTTGAGCTCAATTTGAAGACCTATTAAGTTAATGTCAAATGTTCGAGTTTATTGCTCTACTTATTGGGTGAAAGAACCACCCTCCACATAACTGGCTAACACAGGAGACTGACAGAATGTCAAATAAGTCCATTTTTTTAATGAAACAAGTTGCAAGTCATTAAGTGAACATGGGACTATTTTATTAAGTTTTCTAGGTATCAACCATTTGGAAATACTGAATATCACATTTGAGATTTTTGCACTCAGATGACTGTGTTAACACAGGTAGCTATGCTCTTCAATGGGAAGAAGTCATCAGATAAAGATAAAACATCTGTTTGTTTTTTTAACACCACACTTAAGGTCACTTCTCTCACATGTCAGCCCAATTGTGAAGAAAATCACCCTTGATGCTACTGGCAACAAACAGAGACAAGACATCATCACATGAGATCGGCTTCATTTTGCTGTTTAGCCCTGAGAGCCCCAGGTGAAGAGGAAGCTCCCTCCCTACCCTCAACCCTTAATGTGGAGACAAGCGGTAAACCTGGAAAACACCTGATGAGGATACAGGCATACGTATGGAAATCTGTTAAATCACAAAATAAGTGCTTATCCAGAAATAAACAGTTATGTTATGCCACTTCCAAATTTTATTGAGACTAATTAAAGACACAGCGTGTAAGCTAATTGTATAATCTCTCAACTATGTGGCAGATTTAAACAGGAGAATGAGAAACTACCCATAGAATTCTAAGTGAATGCCAGAGGACCAATAAAGGTCTTTTATAGTATACATCCATGTACTGTTAATTTGGCTGTCAATGTATCAACACGTGTAAGTTTTAACATCAACACAAGTTACTGTTAAAGAACAAAGTTTAATTATAAATACCCAACAAAATCCATAACAATAAACAAACATAAAAATATTTATCTCCAATGCGTGTCCATTAAACAAGCTCTGGTGACTGGACTATCAGTATGACTATCACTGGCTTCCATACCTGAGGGTTTTTGACTTATTTCTTCTTCATCAACTTTCCCCTCACATTCTAAAACATTTAAGTGTTGACTGTTAAAAAATATGCACATCTTAAGTTATTTTGTGTTCCTGCCTCGATTTTATACGTATCTTGACAAATGCTTCATCCTAGATGTATTGCTATAAGCTACCATCTGGATCAAACTTTGCAAGCCTAAAAATTCCACATTTATTATTGGCTTTGTTTGTTTGGTTTATTGATTGTTCTGTGAAATAAAGTTATTAGAGGATTCAAATACATATATGTTCAATGCCTCTACCCGAATTTAAACTCAGGTCTCTAGCTAGCAGGGCCATAATGCACAATTATGTCATGTGGTATTGCGATACAGGGCCATATAATATTATATTCTATAATATGCACACCGATGCATTGCTACAACCCTAACATATAAGGATCAATAATTGAAGGTAATTGTAAGATAGATTCGTTTGTGTTTAATGGCATGCTCAGCTGCATCATACACCTATTACAGATCATTCTCGCCACGAAAAAAGAGAAATGTCCATGTGGTCGAATGATATGAAGAAGGGGGAGTCAATATTTGGACAATTAATGTATAATTTTTTTTTTAAAAAAGGGGGTCGCAAGAACCCTGAGATGGTATGATACATGCCGATAATCTAATTTATGGAACAGTTAAACAAGCTTTGTCTTGGAACATCACAGTTTTATCCTGTTTAATTCTTGGAGATTGATGCCTGGTTTGAACGTTAATAGACAAACCTCGTTACCGGAGATGTGTGCTTAGATTTTAATCCAACAGTCAATAAATTTTTTTGTTTTTCCTGTTGCAATTTCAGATCAAGGGAATTTAAACCATGTTTTTGATGACCCGCTGTATTTTTTTTCTCAGCCACCAATCCTTCAATAGTAGAAGAGATTCTATAGAAAATGGTGGCTTGCTGTCCTATATTTTCCTTATTAAAATTTAATCCACAAAAGGCCTTGCACCCGATTTTATTTACCTTGGATTTCTTCTTGACTAGATTCCTCAGGGTTATCATTTTCTTCTTCCAAGTCTAAAATGTAGGCATTCATGTGTGCATTATGTAATAATTGTTTGATTAGGGTTTAGAGCCGTGCTTAAGGGTATTTCACTTATATGATGGCTGTGTATTCCAACAATAATAGTCACTAGCACAACCAAGATTTAATGTTCCATAATGTTGGAAGTTAATTTTCCTCAAGTGCTACTAAAGACAGCATTACAGCACTAAGCCAGAGGGCTTGATTGATTGATGCTTAACGCTGGGGCATTTCACATATATAATGACGATGCACTTCTAAAGAATGGACAGCAAACTAACCATCATGTGAAGTGTTATAAACTATTGTTCTGTTGGACAATTAATGTTCCTCCAGAGTTTACCACCTAAATATATTTCAATTAATCTGCTCTTAGCCAGAGAGCAGTTGACAAAGGGAATTTAACAATTGTGATTTAGAGCACGTATGTTATCGAAAACAAATGAAAAGCAATTCAAGATTAAAGAGATACATATCTAGTGAGTGGACGTCTTTATTTTCTCCAGTGTTATTTTTATTAGAGTGTGAGTAGATTTAGTAGTAAAACAAATACTGTTACATTAACACAAACTGATGTGCAGTAGTAATTTGAGAGACCAGGATATTTACCGTTCTGTTCATCTTCATCAATTGTGTTGTCCATGGTCACTGAAAGGTCATGGAAAGACGATTCTAAAAAACAACATACAAAAAATTCCTAATAGAACTCACTCAACAAGCTCAGTAGCTAGCTGGTCCTCTGCTACAGATTTATTTGATAAAAATGTGCTCATAATCCCAGTCAAATTATCGTTTCCCACTCAAGTTTGAGAACAGTTTTTGCCTTCAAAGTAAGGCATTGCTACTTTTCAAACAAACTACCCTTAGCCAGAGGGTCTGTGGATTTTAACAGAAAAAGCAAGTTTCAAGTTAGTAGCTCAATTTATTTTCAAGCTACATTCACACTTTTTTTACAAATGTGAATCTTGTAAAGTTACTGAGTGATGGCCATATTGTTTTACAGAATTAGATAGGCGTGAATATTGTAAATTAGGCAATGGCAGCAATTTTGTTTCATGGAATTTGGTGAAATTCAATCCCATCCATGGAGGAAATGACATTCACCCAAACCAAGGGCAATAACTCTTCTTAGAACAGTGTAAATCTGCCAAATGTCAATAGGCTTCACAATTGGATAACCTGTAGCAGAGAAAGTTTGCATCTGATGCTCATTATGATTAGTGACATACCTAAATCTGGTTGCGCGGTATCCTCAGTCTGTAGCTCGAGATCTAGTTCTGAGCCTGGTATAAGCTCCACACCTTTGGAGAGCAGGTATCTGTTTAAAGACCAGCCTGTATGATCATCACTGTCATATAGGTAAACGTGGTAAAAACCTTCCTCATTCTTCAGCACTTTGGCATTCAATGGCTTGTCATCACACATATCTACAATAGTCAAAATTTTGTAAAATTATCATTATCATGGATTATTTCCAATTGGGTTAATATTGTACTTTAGACTATCTCACTCTTATGCCGGATGCAAGCTTAACAAGTGATTGGTTTGATTGATTGGTGTTTAACACCGTGCTTTTGGGTTTTTCATATATAGGACGGCAGTGTATTCCAATAATTATTGACACTAATACAACCAAGATGTGAAGAATTTCCATAATAATGGAAAGTTAATGTATAAAGACAGTATTGCTACTCTTCAAACAAACTGCCTTTAGCCAAAGGGCGCAATAGGTGAAGGAAACCAGCATTGATGTCACAGGCAACAAAGACAGGATGCAAAACATTTTGACTTCTAGTTGCCTCCAAACTGGAGAACACCAGGACAGCTCCCTCCACAAGTACATATTCAGTGAAGATCTAAGCATTATTGGTGTTACATTCTAAAGACTTTCCTTCCTACAAATCAGTATTCTGTGTGAGCTGTTTTCATTTTTAGGGGGCAACTGCCCTCACAGATAAAAGTGTATGAAGATCGGTCTGAAGAAGGAAAGTAATAGTTCTCTGATCTTAAAAAAAATAAAAACTGCCAGGAAGAAAGTGGTCTAGCTTTATTAAACATTTTCCAAACCGTTAAGGAAACATTTCATACAAGAATGAACTGTTTTTAACATTTTTATAAGGAAGGTTTTGTCAGCATAATTATGTTGGTGTGTCTCACTATCATAAAACCCCCAGCATAGATTAAATCTCTTGCCTACCAAAATCAACAAAATATTATTGATAACATTCTCTTTAAGAGGTACCTAGAAAGAAATGTACCTTTGAAGAATGAGATGGTATCTGGTAACCAGGTCTCTCCATCAGACCATATATCAGCTAACGAGGCAGGTATGTATTGTACAGGTAACTCTTGTAGAGACTCAGGTATCGTGTGAAGGGAGGACTCTGATCTCCATTCACTGTTACCGTAATCTACATACTTCACCTGGAGCAGAATTAATATGTTATGGATTTTATCAGTAAATACAAACAGTCTTGTATCAGGATTTAAAGGCAAACATTTGACCTATATATGGCAGTTAGTAAATAAAGAAAACTTGACTTGAGATTTTGGATCTAAGGAAATAGGGTATAAAGCAATCATACATTTTGTTTAGTGATTAACATAATCCCTGTTAAACACCTTTTCCTATTTTTCAAAGAGCCAAAGAGTAAAAGTTATGGTGTTTATCACCATTCTGGTGCAATATGCAATGTCGGCTATGTTTGTTGTGAATCCTAGCAAAATATGGTTAATATCTGAATTTGTGAGAGGCCGCTAGATGGTAAGCAAGATAGACATGTCTGTTTTAAGATGTAGATAGTTGGCTTCTGAAATTAGCCTCTGGGAGTACTGTACCCTATTAAACTGAACACTAAAACTGAAATCCTATCTTTGATAATAGACAGGCCAAATTTTACTTAAATTTTCCTCAAAACCAATGGGTTATGCAGTGATGGTCTTATCGAACTGAACAATCAGTTACACTTTTTGATTACACACTTTGATGTCAAAAATTCTAAGTGAATAAAAAGTTTTGGTTTACCATATACTTGTTGTCTTCAATATCTGTTATTTTGGCTCTGTACCAGGCTTCATCTTCAGAGAACTGGGCCAGACATGCGGATCCTTTCTCCAGATTAATACTTCCTGATAGAGTGGACTCCTCTTCAACATAAGCTGCTATATCTGCCATAAGTTTCTCCAGATCTGGACTGGAGGCTTGGGGTTGAATACCAAAGTTGCCCGGGTCCACTACATTACACACATATACAGACAGCTCTGTATTTTCACCCAGTTCAAGGTAATGATAGTTGGCAAATAGAAGCTCTATTGCATGACAGGTAACATCATTAAGGTCTGGACCACAGGTTTCCCCATTCTCTGACCCGGCTATAGGGGATGGAAGATCTGTTGTAGTAGGTTTCAGTATTTTCATGTCTTCAAAAGGTGTGCTTTCCAAAGTAATGGTATGTAAGGCCTGTGAAACAGCTCCTAGAAACGCAGAATTATTGCCCCCAGAACCGGCCATATCCACAGAGGGTGTAATGGACGGAGTTACTGATGTGACGGACACAGAGGTGGACAGTGTCGTGGTGGGTGTGGCAGAAGTTATGTTGACAAAACTGTTGGTTGACTCATCCAAAGGTTGTCTAACAGCATAGCCACCTTGCACTAGACTGTCATTGATCACAATCTCCCCATCACTTAAATAAACCTGGTATGTGTTGTCCACTAAACCTGACACTGTCGCCACTAATTCTTTCTGATAGGTCAATTCTTCAAACCGGCTACAGCTTGTGTCCTCCCATTGGCCACTCTCGGGTTTGACAGCAGACAGGGTACAGTGAATAGCCTGAGCTAACGGACTTAAAAGTTCCATACTTAATGAACGTAAGGATGTTTTCACTACCTCTTCACAGTTTCCATGATCTATATAAAACACTTCAGCCGTGTCGTCTTTAAGGGAAAGTATCTCGGCTCTATAATACAACTGATCTTCACTTGACTGAGCCAGACAGACTTCTCCCTGTTGCCACACAGATAACAATGGCTCCAGCTTGCTCTCTGCATCGGCCTGTTCTGCGATCTGATCAATGGTCGGAAGTGCTGTAGCCAGGTGACACCAGTAATCTCCAGGGCTTTCGGCATGACTAACATAAACTTTAATCTCTTCTCCTATACATAGTTGTTCCCGTTTGATACTGGCCATGAAAATGAAAACAGGAATATAATTAATACTTCACACAGACTCTAAGCATTCCCATTTACAGTTGGGGGCTTTATTTGCTTTTGTAACTTTTACTTTATTCTCTGCAAGATTATTTAATAGTCCTTTGCTGAAGATTGAGGTATTGATTAATTGCTCGAACACCAACTTGAAGGATATTTCACTATATTAAGGTGGTATACTTCTAATGTTTGGTTTGTTCGGGGTTTAACGTTGTACTCATGGGTATATCACTTATATTACGACAGATTGTCACTTCCCACTGTTCCCTGCCTAAATACCGTGGAAAACTGGATGGAAGCCTCGTAAAAACCACCCCCCACGATTGCCGGAGCCACATCTTTTGACTCACTCATATAACTGATGGTCGACAGACGGACTAAGTTATTTCAGTTGTTTAAGGCCGAATATCCACTCTGCTTTACTTAAACACCATGGAAGACTGAGCAAAAACCATGAAAATGCTGTAGGATCACTAGTGGAAGCTGTGAGTGGTCCGTTACACTAACCACAGCCCCATATTCAATCACAATTTTACTATAAATTCATCACTTTGGAAAGTCCAATTTACCTGCCATTTTGAGCTACACCAGAGGTCACCTCAAGGTCAGGGGCTGCGATCTCTGGTCTGGTCTTCCTTGGAGTGTCGGTAAAAACACGTCTGAGGTGAGGTGGTGTTCTGATCGGGGTGTCCGCATCCACACCCAAATTTTCCTCTATCAACTTCTTGGCCACACATATACCCATATCTAATAACTGGATGATACAGTCCGAGTCTTCACCCACCTGCAGAATTGTAGCTATTAAATTTCTGCAATACAGGAACAAAACAAGAATAATTATTCAGCAACTAAATCTAACTAAGATAAAAAATATTAATAAAATTGCTGTTAATGGAATCTGTTTCAATTTAAATTTTAAGAATAAACCTTCTAAACTATTGAGAACTGTAATACTTTTGTTACACGTTTTTTTTTCAATCTCTGAAAAAAGAAACTCCTTCTTTTGTCTCAATTTATTAAACTTACTTTTCTAAAACCAATTCTTGAAATCTTGTTTTGGCTTCATCTGTCCAAGAGGTACCTTGGAAGCGAATGCCACTAAGTCTGCTTTCTACTGCATGAATTGGTTGAGCCAGGAATTCTGGGGGGATTTCTCTGATATTGTCTTTTTCTACAGATTCGGTGAGGCCATAGTCGACGTAAAACAGATCTACCAGTCCAAGGGACAGGTCAATGTCTTGTACAAGACCTCTGTACCACTGACCATCTTCTGATGACATGGCTACACATGCCTGGTTAACTTCCAGTTCATGATTGTTTGGGAGAATGGACTCCATTGCTACAGACAACATGTCCATCATAACTTTCAGTTCAGTACATTTAGATTTGGGCTGGACCCAGAATTGTGAGGGTGAGATAGCATGGGAGACCACAACCTCAATACGAGAGCCCTCTGTCAATACAACTTTGGTAAAATTGTCAGAATTAACAAGACTTGAACTTGCTGATGGATCAATTCCATCTAACGTTTCTGAGAAAGTAGTGACAGAATTAGACACCTGCACTTGTAGAGAGTCTGTCAACCCTCGGTCCTCCCCTAAAGACAGCTGACTCACACTTTTCTCCAATGTCCCCACAACCGTGGAGGCTGTATTCGATACTGAGCTTTGACTCTCAGAATCCGTAAGATCTTCAACAGCAGGCCGGATTTTTGTCAATATGTCCTCTCCCATATCCATCAAATTCACAGAGTAAACTAAAGCACTATCTTGGTTATCACAGTTTTGTATTTCAGCCAACATTTTTTTATCGGCTGTAGCACTATTAAATAAATCTATTGATTCCTGACTCCATGACTGATTTTTGTCGTTTAATTTGCATGCCACAGCCTGGGCAGGTAGAGTTGCATGTGCGGGCTGAATGGGGAAAATTGCATTCTCCTCAACAGTATCTGTGTTACCATAGTCCACAAAAAACACATTCACACCTGCGTCCGTTACGCTCGTTACAGTGGCCCGATACCACTCTTGATCCTGTGTAAATCTTGTGAGGCAGGCTAAACCTGGCTGGCAACTGGTAGCCCTCTCTGCCTCAGTCAACTGCCCACAGTAGTTTGCTATTACATCCATTAATTCGGACAGCTGGTCTGCTGAAACACATGGCTGGCACCAGAATCTGTTTGGGAAATCAGAATGGCTGACATACATCTCCTCCCGATGTCCATCCAGGTAAGACAATGCGGAGAACTTCAGGTTAACCGTTGTGTCACCAGAGTCTCCATCACCTGACAACATACATGTAGAACAAAACTATAATCATCGTTAACATAGTGTTAATCTGTTTGGTTTGTTTGTTTGTTTGATTGGTGTTTAATGTCGTACTCAAGGGTATTTCACTTATATGACGGCGGAGACAAAAATAAAACATACAAACAGATCTGTTTCCCTTTAGCTCTGAGAACACTAGGGCGACAGAAAGCTCCTCTTTTGTCGCCTTTAACGATTGGCCGAGGAAGCCGAGGGAGTATTCTGCAGGACTGGCCAACCCGATCCCCCACGGGACAGTCTGTTTGGTGATTAAAGTAAGTAGATATATATATATAGTTTACATGACCAAAACAAGAGTTAACCCAACATACACGGTACCTGAGCAATGACAAGAAGCTCACTTTTACAGCCAGTGATGATTATTCTGAGAGAAAGTCTTCATGGTCCCTTCACACACACTGACAATTATATTACTCTGAGGGGCTGTATTTCAGGTTCTCCACATGTAGTTAAGTAATAAATGCTTCACAAATTAAAAATAAATTTATTATAATCTCAAGAGTTGTATTGCCTGTATGGGGAGAATATGCATTAATAGGTGAAGGGACAGCATGTGTTCTTGTGATCCATTACCATGTGCACATCGACTTTTGTGATATGTTTGCCATTCACAGAGCGATTTTAGCTTATGTTGAAGGGTTTGTTCGACTGGGGTTTAACGTCATACTCAAGGGTATTTCACTAATATGATGACGGATTGTCCACTTCGCACGGCCCTTGCTTATTTACGGTGGAAAACCGTGAGAAAATCTCGTAGAAGGGAACTGTAGTGTCAACACCATGTACTCAATACTGGTCTTCATGGTATTTACGTTTTACTTAAGCGGAGATTTTTTTGTGAAACAAACCCCAGAATCTGTAGAGAGTAGGTTGCAGAATGTGAATGCTACAGTACCTGAACAGACATCTGTTGAACCATGGACTTCATCCATAACTTGGGCTGTGACAAGGTCTACAATAGGCTCTCCAGTTGAATTCTTTACAGTGACTGTGTAGGGTTCAGATGAAGACTGGAAGCTTATAAGCACAGGCACACCATCTGTAAGTTCTCTAAACTTAACCAAATTGTTTGCTGTAGTTTCACTTGGAAACTTGCACATGAATGCATATGGATGGAAAACACTTAGGGACTCCGGTAGTTCATAAAGATCTCCATCCTTTACTTGACTATCATTGCCATAATCCACAAACTTTACCTGTACAGTTCCTGTGGTAGTTGTGTGGGTAACCAGAGTTCTGTACCAGGTGCTATCATCAGGATACTTGCAGCAGCACACAGTGCCACAGGAAACATTCGTTACATTACCTGGAATTTTGTCATATTCTCGTCCTAAGATTTCCATCTGTTCAGCAATGTAATCAATATCACTGGTATCCTTCTCTAACTGAACATAAAACACACCAGAACTCTCATAATGACAAACAAAGGCCTCAACTTCACCTTCTACTAAGGGTTGTTTTCGGTATTTACAAACTATCAAAGGTTTTACCACAGCCACTGGAACAGCCGAAATAGTTTCTTCTTTGGCACACAAAATTTCACCTTCTGAATATAATGATATTTTATATGGCTCGGTTTCACTGAAAAACTCAATACTGATAAGTTTATCTGCAGTCTTTTCTGTTAATTCATTCATGGTGTTTGTGTCAAGCGTTGGACTGTCTTTTAAATGACACTTTAAAGCATAGCACGGTTCTGTTAACAGTTCTTTATTTATCTCTCTCAAGGCATCACAGGTAACGAAATCAACATTCCCATAATCAACAAATCGGACTTTGATTTTCTCATTCTGACTTTCAATAACTGCTCGGTACCACATCCCATCTTCAGTAAATTTAGCAAAACATACTGAGCCAATGGAGACAGTAGTTTGGGGTGGCATTTTTTCTGCGGAGATCTGAACTTTTTCTGACAAGGCAGACAGATTATCTTCATATAGCACTAATTGTGTGTAAATAATGGAGCTATCCACAACTACAACATAGCCATCCACTCTACCAGTTGGTATGGTAAGTGATGGTAACTGTTCCACAGTAGTAGCAGTTAATGTTGGGGTAGCCTCTGCTTTCATCTTTGTCACAGACATTATTGGTGATAATTTTTCCATCAACTGATTGCCTTCTAAACCTTTCACAACAAGATCAAATGGTTCAGAAATATCTGTGAGATCAAATTCAAAAGCTTTTCCATCTACAAATTCCATAACTTCGGCAACCTTATCAGCAGACAAGGTGAAATTAGCCTTGAACACAATACAGAAGTGAGGAATAGTCAGGAACTCTTTGGGAATGACCCTCAGTTCTGACACACTGGAAACATCTTTATTTCCAAAATCAATAAAACGTACTGTGGCTTGTTGATTGTCTATTTCCAGAACTTCAGCTCTGTACCAGGCTTGGTCTTCAGAGAATTTGGCACAACATTCAGTACCAACTTCAACGTTGTTGAGAATATAAACTTGATCTTGAAAATCTTGTTCGTAGGTCTGTAATTTTTCTGTTAAAGAAGCTATGTTGTCTTCATCATCAGCTCTTTGGACAAATACCCATCCAGCAGGGTCAACTTCTGTTATGTATCCATGAAGTATTCCGCACTGAACAGAAACTTTGGGCAAGCTATTTGGTTTGCTGGACACATCAACAGTACTCTGGCATGCCATCTCTTCAGCTGAGAAAATAGAACCATTTTCATCTGTAATATCCACTTGGAATGGATAATTATTTGACACTACTTTAACGGAGAGTTCTGCATCTACTGTTTTTTCAGTGATCTTCTCTGCATCACTTTGTGATAAGGAGAACTTCCCTTCAGGAAAACATTGGAGAGCCAATGGAGCTGGAGTCAACAGTTTAGCTGGCAATTCTTTAATACAATCTATTGATAGCGTATCTAAGTTTCCAAAGTCTACAAATCTGACTTTAAAATCAGACCCAGTAATGGCAGTGACAACAGCTCTATACCAACTATGATCAACAGAATATTTGGCACAGCAGACACTGTTTACTGTGATGTTGTCTAAGGGTGGCTGTTTGTCCAACTCCTGTGATAAGGTTTGAAGATCCTCAGTCATTTGGTCTATTTGTGCTGTGAAAACTGTTGGCTGGATGTAGACACCTGAATCATCCGCATGTGTAACAAAGCCATTGAAAGTGGAACTGGGGGCTTTAGGAATTTCATACTTAGTTACAGCTACCGGTGCTCTCTTGGCCTCTTTAGTTAGTGTGTGTCCCGCTGCCCTCATCAGATCATAAACATTGCCACTGTTTGTTACCATATTAACTGTGTCTTTTGTGACAAAAGTACAAGTAAGCTCCTTATCCATGACAGTATCTTCAAACAGCGATAAGGCCTCTTTCGTCCATTGACCCTCTTTTGCTTTCATTCCAGCTACACTACAAGGGAAAGCCAATGGTGGGGTTTCCATAGTAGCAGGTTGCATCTTCTTCAAATCTTGAGATTGAACATGTTCATTGTTGCCGTAATCTACAAAGACAACTGTAGTAGAACTTCCTGAGACTTCTCTTATTCTACATCTATACCAAGCTCCATCTTCGGAATATTTAACAGCACAGGCCTGGCCAACAGCAGGGTTTGATAAAGAGCTCCCACTCCGGTCATGTTGCTTCATAGACTCGGCCATTTTATCTAACTCTGACTGGGATGTTGCAGGCTGCAGGTAGAATTTATCCACACAAACTGTGGCACTAACATAAGCTTTAATGGTTTGACCAGTCATATCAGGGACAGGTAAAAAATTGACTTCTTTGACTGGAGTACTAGAACACAAAGGTAAAAGTTTTTCAACGATGAGTGACCCAGAATCATACATGTCCATGAGAAACGCCCCTCCTTTTTTACCAGTTATCTTTGCATTGATTTCTTTCTCTTGGGTTATTTCATTAAATTTGTTCTTAACAGTTTTATTGCTGGTATCAGTGACACCATTTAAGGCACACTCAAAGCTCTGGACAGGAAGATCAATAAATTCACCTTTTACAATCTTCAGATCATTCTTCTTCACAACTTCAACATTTCCATAATCGACAAAGCGAACAGTAGCATCACTGCCTGCAAACTCGAGGACTTCAGCCCTGTACCACAATCCATCTCCACTGAACTTTGTTACACATGCTGTGCCAACTGCTGGTTTAGTCACTGTATCCACTGGTGAGGAGTACGCCGACTCCAAGTCCACTTCCTTTGCAAAAGATGGCTGGCACCAAAAACTGTCCATGCTATCTATACTGGTAACAAACAACTTCACTTCTTGATTAACCTGTACAAGTGGTGTTTTGGCGAATGGCTTGTTTATTTGCACACCAGTGTGTTTACCCAATCCAGCTTTGACAAGTTCCTCCGCTGCACTTTTCCCACCTGAGCTAAGATCTATCATGTAGGAGTCACCTTCCCTTTTATAGAACACCCCCGATGCCTCATCTCCAATTATTGACTCCAGGAAGCTAACAGTCTTATCACTCCAGCGGTTTCCTGTAGCAGGTTTGACATCTTTTAAGCTACATTTAACTGCCAGCATTGGTTTCACTAGTGAACTCTCTTGTGGGAATTGGAGGCTGGATAAAGAGACACTCTCTGTGTTGCCATAGTCTACAAACAGAATTTGAGCCTGAGATGGGCCTGGTTGGACTACTTGACCACGGTACCAGCAATTGTCTTCAGAGAACTTTGCTACCACAGGCATCCCCTTCTCTAAAACATTTGCTGGAAGGCCACTAGATCTGGACTTACTATAGACAGTCTGGAGACTTATATTGGTCTGCATTATATCTTGTTGTGTGCTGACCAGTTGACACCAAAAGGTTTCGGGGTCAATCATCCAGGACACTACCACTGCTGCCCTTTGATTAACACTGATGGATTGCTGTTTAAAATTTCCAACTGGCCGCCGGGGTGTGGGCTCTTTCTGTCTGGCTCCACCGTTTACTCCAGTAGCTTGTTTCATGGTAGCCAAGCCACAGTTTATCAATGTTTCTCCAGCCACAGCACCAGTAGAGACATCTACTAAACGCACTGAAGTGGTACCACCTACACCCGGCCCAATAATCTCACATGTCATAGGTTTGTCTAATGTAAGCTCCTCAAATTTTCTGATGGCTGGATCACTCCAGTTAAGAGATTGTTTACATACTGAGTTCAAACTACATTTTACAGATTGAACTGGTGTTGTTAAAAAGCTTGGCATTAAAGTTTTAACACCACTGGCTGGAACTGATTCAGAATTTCCATAATCAACAAATTGAACATTGCAATCATCAAAGTTTCCACTTTTTACGACAGCTCTATACCACCTGCCATCTTCTGCATATTGAGCGGCACATACAGAGCCTTCTATCGGATTCTGAAGAAGATTTTGTGAAGGATCTGAACCAGAATATGTGTTATTTAACTCCTCCATTAAAGTATCTATTAATTCGGTGTTTGCAGACAGCTGTATCCAAAACTCATCTGGGTTTTTAACATAGGCAACATATACTTCCATCTTTTCTCCAAGTCCTAATGTTAAGCATTTGAAAGATGTGTCCATATCAGTTGAACCTCTTGTAAATTGATCAGGCCTTGATTTGCCAAAACCACTAGCCCAAGTATTTCCAGATGACTGGCTTTGATTTGAGTAGTTAGATGGCCCATTATAGTCTGTAGTCAAACGGTCATCGTGTCCACTGAAATTGCTTCGTCTATTTGCTGATTTGTCACCATAGCCTCTTTCTGGCGGAGCATTGTCCTCTCCCCATTTTCTGTCGCTACGAAATGATGTTGCATCTTTCCTAGGACTTCGGTCTTTAGCACTTGAGAATTCCTGGTCACCTTCACCTCTCCTGAAACGAGGTGCTTTTCTCTCAGCTGAAGGAAATGGTCTTTTACCTGAACCACTACTCTCACTACCTGATGACGATTTTCTTTCCCGTGGTACAGAACCATATCCTAATGGCTTCCTACTGGCTCCTTCTCTGAATCCAGATGGAGGACCGTAATCATCATTGGCAATATTAACTTGTAGGTCATCTTTTTCTCTAGACTGCACTGTTCTATTACTACGTGGCCTAAGTATGCCTGTTGTTGTTCCAAACAACTTATTGAGACTCGTTCCAGTTTTGTCAAACAGTTCCACACAGCAAACACTATCACTTTCAAGAAGTGAGATGAATTTTGAGGTAAAGCCTTTTTCCAGGATTAGATCTTCAAACTGAGCTATGTGTTCAGGAAGCCAAAGTCCTTGAGGTGAAACTATGTTACTCATCCCACACTGTATGGCTTGAATGGGAAGCTCCATAAACTCTGGTTTCATTTTACGTAGTTTGGGAGAGGACATCACCTCACTGTTTCCATAGTCAACAAATGACACCTCCACTAGGCCATTGGCTAAAATTCCTGGAAAGACAAAGATAACGTATTGAATAAACAAAAAATCGTTAATGCTATTTCAATTTTAGGTTGTTTGAACTTGTTAAATACAGCTGTAAACTTTACTTGTTTTGGAGACTACAATTTTTCAATAAATTCCAAAAAATCAAAATAAACAAAAATAATAAAGAAAATAAAAAATATTCTGATGATGGCATCAGGGGCTTAGCCAGAAATCAAAAGTATGATGTTCAAATAACTGGGTGCCCAATGTGGACAGTTTTCTTATCTCCTGTATGTTAAAGTTTCTTAAAACAGGGTGTCCAAATAAGGCAATTGTTCACTCCAGTGTATCCATTTGGACGGGGGGCTTAAGCCCTTGGATGGCAAATTTGAATCTGTAAAGTGCCGTTAGAAAAATTTTCGATTCCAACTTAATTTATATCTGCAATCTAATGGGCTGTTGGGTTTATTTTTGGACCATAAAACCTAGGATATATTAATTATAGTATCTATAAACAGGTTTCGTATGCTTAGCCGTCTGAAAATTTCCAGGCCTTTTCCATGACCAAAATTCTCATTTTCCAGGCCCTTCCAGTGGCCAAAAGTTTAGTTTTTCATACTATTCCCAGGATCAATTTATCCGATGGGGGACGTGAATTGGTGATCATCTTGAGGTGTCCCTCTAGTACGATGCGTGAGCCCCAAACATGCACATTAAGTTCCCCATCTTGTCGACAAATTGATCCAGCAAACCCCACAATCATGACAAAGGACTAGTATATTAGGCAATCCTTTCATGGAAATGTAAAATATATTGACATTAGTTCCCGATGGAGTATGTAACATATTTTGTTATTTGTTTCATGTTCCCGGATTTCAATTCTCATACAAGACATTTTTGCACAATAAAAACTAAAATTTCAAAGATATCTTAATCTTTTGAAGTGAATTAAACTTCATTGGTAAAAAAAAAGTCAAGAGTTATTTCCACTCATAAGCCATGCATGGCATTTTTTTTAGCAAATTTATTTTGGAAATGTTGGAATGAATATTTCTATAATTCAAATAATTTTAATTAATTGGTATTCAACGTCATACACCTATCCCCCATTATAAATCATCTTTTCTATAATTTATAGACATGCACATATTTATGTTTTCTAGTAATTGTCTGTCTATTTAATGTCATGTAAAAACAGTCACTTCCTGTTACTCTTTCCAGTTACTGCTACGATTATTGGCAGGAGCGTGTAAACAGCTGGGCTGCCTTACAGCTGGACCACTCTGGGCCAGACTAGAGTTGTCCGTCAGCCAGTAAAACACTTCTCCTTTTTCAACCAGGAAAATTCCATGCAAATAAATTATGATCGGTTGTTTTTCGTTTAAAGAAAACGAAACATGTTTCTAGCAAAGAGGGATGAGTTAGGTGTTTTCTTTTATATGAAATGAATTTTCAAAACTGTAGAATAGGCCGAAACTCCAGATCGCTTTCACAGAAACCCGGTCAGCTTAGCGTGGAGAATATGCATGCATTCTACGATCATTCTGCCGATTTATAACAAGATCTAAATCCAACGGTTAAATTAAGTTCTTCCTGAATCTGTCAGTCAATTAAATTATTGTTTTTTTTTTTAAATAAACATCAAGATGTGCTTCGAAAAAACACTATTCACATAAGTAATGTTGGTTTTAGTGTCCAAGCCGTTTAAAGTTATGTCTGGGACTAAGTGTCTTCATACAAACAAATTCAAATGCCCATGCTATTCTCAAACAAATTATGGTTGTGTTTGGAAATATGGTTGGCCTCAGTTTGAGCAATGAGTCCAAACAATAAAGCGTATAGTGGAAAAAAAACAACCCAGACATCAGCCAATTTAATCAGAGCTGTTCTCTCTGTCATCGCTATTGCTGAAACTACAAACTACTTCAATGAGTAGGGTGATTTTGGTGGATATGCCCATATTGTCTCACTGGATGAGTAAGGCTTACCAGGCAATGAAGACTCTCGCTACCTGGTAGAAGTCTCCTTTTCAATCCTGTTTCGGCAAGGACTATTAAACTTTAAAACTGTTTAGCATGCAAGGTTTCCGCATTTACAATTAAATTCTTTGTATTATAAATTCTTAACTATTGTTTTGACAACATAAGGGATTTTTCAAGCACATTGCTGCTGATTTGTAATGTACAGCCGCCATTTTGAATTTGACCAGCTATTCATTTTGCAGGTCCAATCTTTGTTTTCAACTATTTGTGTCATAAAAGCTTGGTGTTGTATTTAGGTTGCTTGACTTTCAAACTATTGTGTCATCCGGAGAAATAGCCATGACATTGGCCTATAAACTATCTACCAATGAATGAATACAAAGTATTTATATTTGGGTTCATTTCAATTGGAACTGCATCCATCTAGAAACTCAAACGTCGTGGGAGCGCAACTAAAGCTGGATATGATCTTTTTATGCCCTTTTTAAAACAGTGGACAAATCTATCATGTGCATAACACTACCTGGTCATAAGGCACCATAAATCTGGGAAAATATTACATAATAGATCTTAAAGCACTATTGATTTATTGGACTTAAATTTGTCGTATGCAGCTCCATTACTAGGGCTGTCACGATTAATCGAAATTTCGATTAATCGCGGTTTACACCTTTCGGTTCGGTTCACGGTTCAGTATATTCAAATTTCGATTCGGTTCAATTTGTTAAAAGGAGAAGTCAGTTTTGTTATTTAACACTTGCCTATATGCCATGTCAGGCAAAAGTATGTTCGATCTTACTTCAGACATGATTT
>JAVFBX010255017.1:0-18909 GCA_034783855.1 Mopalia kennerleyi | reverse complement strand
CCCCATACACCCAAACACAGGAATATTTTATCCAGTGGGCCAGAAGTATTTCCCGACCCTAGTTCGCGCGCCATTATTGCAGTGAGGGTGACGTGAGGGGAGATCGTTTTAGGACACAAACACGTTTTTACTATATCACACTCGATCGATATTGTCAAGCTGTTAGGTTTGCAGCCAGCGTTTTACTGTATTTATTGCAGAAAAGTCCTATATATATTAAAACACTTCTAGATTATGTATTAAGATACTTTCATCTCAAAGACATTTAATTATATATAAACCGTCCAAATGGAATTATAATTAATTATAAACTGGGCATTTCCAGGGCCTGGATTTAATTTTCGGTAGGCCTATCATGTAGGCCCTACTCGAGAAAAAAATGTGTAGTCCCTAAGCCCCCAACTACCCGTCTATAGTTTATTATTATAGGCTAAGTGTAGACAGTGTGACACATAACTTACCAATATAGAAACAGGCCTATAACCACTAGTTTTTTCTTCCTTTGTGTATTTCTCACATTCAGGGTATATTTATATCTTAATACTATAATATATTCAAATGGCGGCAGAATTTTTTTATTAATGTATTTGGAACGGTAAGCTGTGAGTTAAAATGACTTAAAATCGCATTATAAAGCTATGGTCTAACAAAAAGTCTCTTCCGCTTTAGGAGATAAGATTGTTATATATCGAAAGGCTTGTTGAATAATGTTGTAAATTTAAGGAAACTGAAAACGTAGGTCTTCTGTTTATTTGATAGTGGTTTAACTTCGTAGGCCTACTCCGAATGGTAATTTACTGATACTACTATTCACATTTTATTGTATATAATCTAAGCCCTTTTCGTACATTTCCTCTCATAGAGGTATATTGAGTGTCGGTCAATAAACATTTTATATATTTTTGCTCTGGTCTTTAAAGAAGTTTAGATTGTGGAAGTTCTTTTAGTTTAGGTAGTTACATTTAATTTTATTCTGTTCATGAATGCTGTTACGTACCAACATATTGACATATGTTCACTTCCGACATTTACATATCTAAACTGTATCGATAAGAGTTTGTTAATAGGCAAATTTATTTATTGGAATATTATGTGGAAAATAATCGCTTTTTATATACATATATAGAAATACTTATTTGTAGGCTAATGTATTCATAACCCATGCCGAATATCTTTTTTAACTATATTTTATACACCATATAAATGGTCATTACCCTCTCTCGACATGTTCATAGGTTACCCATAACACAACTCGGGATTAAGGCTTATTAATAAACTTGTATCTGGGAGTTATCTAAAACATAAGATGAATCATCGATCTACATCCCTGTGCCAGTGTGATTGCTTTTAGAAATATAGAATATATGTAACCCTAAGGTCCCGGGTTCGAATCCCGATGGAGGTAGGCAAATATTTCTCACTTCATTTATTCAATAAATATATATTTTTTTATTAATGAACAGATACTAAATGTGCTTACCTCCACCGGGATTCGGACCCGGGGCCTTTGGGTTTCCGGTTTAACACTCCACTGACTTAATAGATCATTTTTTCTCTCTTCATTTTAATATTCAAATATATATTTGAGAGATTTATTAATAATAAATTATTAATTACAAGCTTATTCCTTTGCAAATATTCTAAAATATATTCTTCTGTTGGCACTATACCTGTTGATATTGTTATAGCGCAATAATAATAATCCTGTGGTTATTTATCTATTTCATTTTTACGATTGTGTATAGCGGTTATATTTTTTTAACTTGCTCGAAGTGAATAGTTGCAGGCACATGTTATATACGCGGAGTAAACCGAAGGATTGATTGATTTGTGTTTCAGTAACACCGTAGTTAATGGTATTTCACTTATATGACCGCGTCCGTCGTCATATAGGTGAAATACCCTTCGGTACGACGTTAAACCCCAATCAAACAAACAATATATGACCGCGATGTATTTCCAAAGAGTTAAGAACAAGACAACCGTAGTGTAAAGTGTTTATATATATATTTTGAATAAATGAAGAGCATAAATATAGGCCTACTTGAATTATACTGTTCTCATCCAGAGGGCATACACCGAATTAAGATTGAAGGTAAGTAAAACAGTTTAATCATCAAATTAATTTATTTCTGGTTACAATATTAAACTAAGAAACATATCACAGTTTTACAAACCCGTCCAGTGGTCCATTTTGAAGGTATGCAGTAAATACAAGTACATGTATGGTGGCGACCAAAGCAACACAACTGAGTTTCCAGCCTATTTTAAAACGTGATGTCGAAACAATTAAATCAAATAAGTTTCATTTATTCACCAATAGGCTTGTAAATTATCTAATAACTGTCTTCTGTTAATCTGTGCAACTTTTGTCTATAAAATGCTATTTGAAACTTCTATAATTAACGGTAGCATTTCAATGTTAAATCATAGCTAACCTTCTTAAAATATCAACCAGTGTGCATCACGCATTGTGAATAGATCTCTGATTACGCATAGGCCCTACATCGTTATTTGTTTTTTATTGAAAAAGATGTAGAAAAACTCCTTAAATTGTTCACAAGAGCACATAACTTAAACATATGGACATCATTTTATCAATAAAATAACTATTTTCATTATTCATAAGTTAATCCGAATTTATAACGTTCTGGGGCCAGTTACTCGAAAGGCGATTATCGACTAACGCCAGATTAAATTGCTTACCCCGGGTTAAAGATAGATCTTCAACATGTCGTGAAGTCATCTAACAGAGGATTAAATTTAATAGCCTTTCGAGCAAACCGACCCCTGGTGCCAGTTGCTCGAAATACGATTAGCCGCTAACACAAGAATAAATCGCTAATACCGGGTTAGAGAAGGATATACAACCCAGCGTGATGTCATCGAATAGTGGATTAAATTTAATAGCTCTTCGAGTAACCGGGCCCCAGGAGCCAGTTGCTCGAGAGGCTATTGGCCGCTTACACCAGATTAAATCGGTTATATAGGTAAAAGATCTTCGCCATGGTGTGACGTCATATGATAGCGGATTAAATTTAATAGCGCTTCGAGCACTGTTTTACCAAGTGTTGATGAACCCGTTTGAACCGATAACATCGCGTTCTTTTTTCCATGCCATGGCTACTCTTCCACAGTGTTTCCTGCTAAAATATATCGCAAGTGTTTCCCATGTTTGCTTGCGGACGCATTGCCACATGAACGACTATCTTTATTGAACTGTATATTTACTTTCTTAATATTGAGGTAAATGCTTATAACTGAGGTCGTTACTCAATGAGCAAATGGGCATACACAATTCTTTACACTCTTGGATCGGTTAATTGAGTGATTGATTGATGGATTGATCGGTTGGCTGGTAGATCGATTATTTTTTTAACACAACATATGTAGGCCTACTACGATATTAGCTACGATATTTCACAATCGGTTGTCCTATATTCCTACTCTCGGGAGAGATTCATAGAACCATAAAGACAACATAAATGAACACAAAACGGTTCATAGTCTCGTTTTAGAATTGTGTGCTGACAAATAAGCATAAAATCTAGATTCTTATATCGAGAATCTTAATCTAGATTCTTATATCAATTATGAATTAGAATGAAAAGTTTTTACATCAATATAGGAAATTAACATCTACAATCATATTTTCCGTTGCTACGATTCAAATTTTTATATCGAATACTTCTTTGTGTATTCCTGTATCATACAATTTGTGTGAGAAAAAATTAAAACGTAAAAAAACAAGTACTCAGATTACATATGATAAGGCGCAATATACGAGTAAGGCAAATGTACGAATTAGCGTTTATATTATACAATTAAGTGCAAAATGTACATGCAAGAACAAGAAACTAATAAGATTAGAAGCAGATTATATGATTAGGCGCCAACAAATACACGATTTAGAGATATTATACGATTAGGCGCCAAATGTATATCATTAGGCGCAAAGAAGAAATACGCGCAACTATACGAATAGATTTGGAGTAATGGTATCAGGACATGTTTATTTAGCTAAGAAGTTGAAAGGTGGAGTTGGGCATTAATATATCTGGCTCTTCCGTTCTGCCGAATCCATGATATATAATAAGACCCTGAAAACTTCGCAGACAACTCTGGAGAAAAATTCCATATCTGCAATCCTTAATGAGTAAATTTGCCGTTTGGAGTTGACCCAGTGTAAATTAACTGCTGTTGATAAGTTATTGTATGATTAAGGTGGGGGTTGTTCCCGAACTCAGGAAATCACTGAAAGGTAATAGCATTGATCGCTCTAATTTGCTAGTTTGAGTAGTTCAAATTCATTAAAAAACCCAGGACTTGCCAAAATTTTGTACTAACGGCTAATTTGAAAGTTTTGAGCTTTCAGTTGCCCCAACTCACCCCAACCCCTTAAAAACAACAAATAAATAAATAAATAGAATAAAACAGTAAAAAAACAAGATTTGCATTAGGGTAAGTTCAATTGCTACAAACCACATTTTCAAACATTCATTGTCTGGCCAATGGAAATGTAATGTTTCCATGTACAATTTGATGTGCAGGTTTTTTGTTGACTGAATCTAAACTCATTGGTTATACTTATTAATTCGAAGTTTTAGCTAAAGCAGGCCTTAACGTGGACAAAATCCAATGTTAAAGCGTCATGTGCAGTGGCGGCGCCAGAATCAGAAATCGCGGGGGTGGGGGGGGCATATTCATAGAGGGGCAAATTGTTACTTTAATAGAACCCAAAAGATGCTCTTTTTCCGCTTTATTCTGGCCATTGGTCGTAAGGCGAGGGACGACCATTCATCGCGGGCGGATGACACTATCACAGCACATTGAGGCCATAAGGGGCCGCATAGGCCCCGGAAACTCTCGAGTTCTTCACAACCGCATTCGTGTTCTGTGCCATTTTCACCATATATAACTAATCTGGTTTTGTTTTCTTTGCTTATTGTATATATTTGCATATCTGAGAGTTGTTTTTACACCAACCAGATCAGTTTAGTTGTACTGTTTCTATCAACTTCTGCATGATCCCATACGCTGTGAATAATCGTGGCAGGGTGTGGTGGAGTTTGAGTAGCAAATGTAGCAAATGCCTCCTCTTGCACCCCCTCCCTCCGTGGCGCCGCCACTGGTCATGTGGTCAAATTAACACAATGTAAAATCCTGTCCGTCAAATTACACATCTTTTATTAAATATTCACATACGATATTTGTTTTCTTTGATTCTCTATTCTTCAATATTTATTGATATAAATCCCAGCTACAAGGAATGTACATGGCTGACTTAATGACCGTAATATATATCCAACTCTAACTGGAGTTTGATTCCTCATTCATCCACGAAATGCAGTTTTGCAGTAGTTACAAAAGGTAACCGATGGGTTATCATTCGTTGGGAGGTTTTTTTGCATCCTGGAATAACAGTTCCATGTCGTACAGAGTTTGGGGCAAATCTTTGTCAGCAGTTTCAGGTAAAAACCAACAACAGATAGCCACGACGAAACATAAAGTCCCGAAAATGGTGGACGGTAGCCATCTCAGCTCACGGGCCTAAACATAATTGAGAGAAAAAACAGAAGAGCTACATTGTGAAACATTGTCCAATCCTGTCTTATTGCATACTGCTCGGTTGCTTATATCTGGTTACATATCTATAACATGTTTTCTATACCATACATGTACATGTCCATTGCCTTCTCTCAAGATGTCTGCAAGTACAATAATTACCGGAGAGTAAGATCTACTAAGACATCGTTAACTTAGTGGATAATTGTTAGAAATACATATATTTTTAATCAAACTGTCACATGGATGCTGATTAATTAAAATCTATGGATTATATCATGTTAAGACAATCTCTCAGAGACAAGTTTTCAAATAGATCTTAATCTTGAGTTGTTATGGATAACCTACAGATATCTCGATAGAATGTTAAACATTTACATGATATACAAAGCACTGATAAATATGCAACAATCACGATATTTGGTATGGGTTAGAATAAATTATTATATAAAGTGGTATTTCAATGCTAGAGAAGTAAACTTCTACTATGAGTGTTATACAACCTGTCTAATACAGAGAGCAGTTATGCCTTAACCGGTAGGTCATTTATACTTGTGTATCTCTTGTATACTATAATGGGTCTTATTGAGAGAGAAGTTACCATTTTAGGTACAATATTTTGAAGGCAAACTGGGTGCTAGGTTGGTCATATTGTAATACAAAAGGATAGGCGCCCAGTGAGTACAAAGTTTAAAGAGTTATGATCTTTTCTAACCGCGCGGTTAGATTTGGTTTCTTCTTTAGAGGAAACAATTCGTATTTTCTCAATCGGCATGATTTCTAAATGATCTTTAACCGAATGAGCAGGATGAGAAAGATGCTCAGCTATTGGAATGAATTTTTACCTAAAGGAACGTAAATGATTGTTCTATTCAGGCCGAGGGGATTTGTGGTGTCATTAACATATAGTTTAAGAAAATTCTTGCAAGTTATCCTTCAACCACATTTTATAATGCCACAGTTCAAATTGTCTACCAAATAATAAATATTTTCATTTTTTTGGCGATTAAAGGAGGCCTCATCTCCTATGTAAAATTATCTAGTTTGCATCACGCCTTCATACATTTTGATGACCTGCCTGACACTGTTACTGGGCTATATTGGTATTTTTGTTTAGGAGCCGATTCTAGACCTTGGCTTACATTATAACTGTTCAGTTGTCTGATGGTTTGAGATTTAATTGGAGGCGAAAAAGGCCAATGCATATATAGCTCAGTAGCTAGAGTGTTGGGTCTGTAACTCAAAGGTCCAGCGGTTTGAATCCCAACGAAGGTAATCACATTTTTCTCTCTTCGTTAATTCAAACTATATTTATGTGCATATTTACTGAACAATATATCTGTAACGAGTGTGGTCAAATTTGTGGCAGGACTATACCCAAATGAGGTGATACAAACTTAGTTTAAATCTAGGCATCTAATATGTATTGGGTTAGCATGTATACTTACCACGGTAGTGGTGAAAGGATACATCAATCCCCCAACTCTAGCTGCCACGCTTGCTACACCCAGACCGCTAGATCTTTAAGGTAAATATGGCAAAACGTATGTTATTAGATAAAGTCGAATTGAAGAGCTCTTATAAGATATGGCCATAAGTAGTCAATTAACTAGAAGTGTTATAAACACAGTAATGGCGACCGACATACTCGAGCACTCAAAGCCAGGACTAATGAAATACTGGGAAATTTGCTTGTTGGTGGCCCCAATTAAACAAACAAACAAACAAGCAGCTTGTTGTGGAGATACATGCAGTATATGTGGGCTTTACACTTTTAGTTTAAGGGTTTCATTTTTAAATGTGATGACAGCTTAACGGGTATCCAAGAACGATACTTCATTGTTTCAATTTAAGCATTTATTTAGGCTATGGAAATGCTTTCGATTTCCGGGCCCGTTTACCCAAAATCAAAAAGAGTCTAACAATACATTAAATGACTAATCTAGGGTAAGAGGTAGGCATTTGGCATCGTGTGTCTTGATAACACAATATTATGTGCAATAAGCCATCTTGCCATTTTTTTTCTTTTCAACATTATGGGACAAAATACGTTTGGTTCAGGTCTACAGGTAGTCATTCAAAATTCTTGATTTCCACTGACAAAGTCAGCATAGTACATCAATACTTTTACCCAGAAGAACGAAAGACTTGTTTTGACCTAAATATGTCGCTGCTGATAATATCTTCACAAGGAGAGTCATTCTTGCCTTCGCGCCACTTCCCCAAGTTAGCCCGGCTAGGGTGACATGACGTCATATTTCCCTAAGCAATTCTTCCTGCGCGGTCAATTAAGAATGGAAATATAGACTGAAAGCGAAACCTCATAACATAATGTTAAATTCTTCGCCAAAGGTGTGTTGGTTTTTATTCTGAAAGTGTTGGGGGACAGTCACGATCAATTCAAACGATTATTATTAAGATATAAAAGGTGTATCAGATATACAAATATACAAAAAGAAATAAATACGTTTATATCCAGCTATACGACAATGAATTTAAATAACCCTTATCGAACAAGGTCAGTGTCGATAGTTTATTGTCTTACATGAGCGAATGAACAATGTATCAGAATGGTGGTGTGTCTATAGAATACAAAAATGATTATATTTCAGTGCTCAGTAGCTGTTTGTGGCAAAACTGCAGTCATATTTCCGTCATGACGCGCAAGGGTGATTATAATTAAAATAACGGCTTGTTAGTTGTCTGCCATGATGATCACGTGATTCTTCTGGCTTAACCTGCTCTGAAACTTGGGAACTTGGGGGTGACCCAAGTGTGACGACACTGGACGCCTGAACTAATAAGCAACACATCCAAGTTCACCCGGGTAACACCCGCGACGGAAAAGGGGACGCAACCCTGATGATGGCAAATACAACGAAGAAATATAGAGCCGATATCAAAATGAGTCTTCTAAGTTGCACTTCCTTCGTATTTTAAAGTTAACATTCTTGTCATTGTGTTTCATGTAAATATTCGTGTTATTTCACAAACTTATCGGCAATTATGTACCTTAACAGTTTGGGAGAAAACATAATTTTAAAGAGGATTACCTAATATTTGTAGGGTAGAGCTCAGGCGTGTAAATGTAAAGAAGATTAAATGCCCCAGCAATGCTGAACTTTCCAACTACCACCACACATATTTCTATCACATCCGCCGTACGACCAGCTGAAAAACAAGTCAAATTGTAGTAAATATAAAACATCTGTTAATTGTACGCAGACGCAGAATTCATTGGATTACAATAATTATTGTTTAAACAGGTGAGATAAACCATCACAGTCTTGCCGCCATAGTGACATTAAGGTGCACGACTGACTGTATTAGCATTTATTCTAGGAAAACATCACGATTCCGTTATAAGTCGGGATCATGTTTGTAAATTACCTCTTATTGTGCCGTTGTCATGCGGCAAATAACACGCTCCCCGTGTTTTCTTTGTCGCTAGTTTAAACACTAGTTATACTGTTCAATAAGGTCAAGCTTACTGGGGTTAACGAAAGGTCACAGTTTCAGTTGTCCAATAAGAACACAGATATAACAGCGCTATGGTATACACCAAATTCAGCCAAAACAAGGAGAAGGTTTCTTTTGCGTTGATGTTATAAGTCACATGTAAAGTATACACCGGAAAATGCATCTCCACTTTAAGTTTATTATTATTTGAAAGATGTTTGTTGATAATGTGCGTATCCGTAGGCCTACGTCATGTTAAAATACGCAGACGATACACTTTGGATCGTCGTCGGACATCTTCGGCTTTTACAAACCAGATTTGAGAAGCCGCTCTCGATTGGTTTCAATTTAAGAAACCAATCGACATTGTGAGTAGGGGGATTGAATATATAGCGACAAACAAAACACGGAGAGCGTTTTTGAGATCTGACTTTAATTTGATTGACAGCTGCATGACAAAGCAATACTTTTTAACCATACGAACCAATTAATTAATTTTAAATCAACAATCTTTTAATATTTATTTCGACTCATATTTATTTCGCATTTACATATTTTTAAAGAACTGGTTTATCCCACATTAAGATAAAAAAAACAGATGCGACTATAATTGTTAACAAAATATATAGTGGCCATATACTTGCGTACTTGTGAAGAAAATGGAGATAGCAGAAATCAGAGTCACGCCAGCTAACAGATGTAAGCCCACTGACATTTTGCGTCTTCCGAACCTAAAATAACAATGCATATGTCGGAGAGAGAAGTAAAATTTAGGTAGATGGATCTTTATACGTTCTACTTTCATACTTGCGTTGGAAGCCAGAATCTAACACATCATGCAAGTAGAAATATTTATGAGCGAAAGTTATGCTGAGCTTCGTTCAATTTGGGTTCACCTCAATAAAATAGCAGCCATAATTAGTTCTTAAATGTTATTACATGCCTTTAGCTTTATTGAGATTCAGTGTTATTTTCATGCTGTCATGTAACTTTGAATACAATAGAAGTCCCGGAAAGTTGGCAAGTGAGGTAATTTCATCTCTGACAGTCGGTCCACTTCAATCAAAACATTCGTGATCAGAAACCTGATTGTAACTGATATTAGCTGGGCTCGTTTAACTGCAGGTCAGCCATAGCTGTTGTACAAGGCATTGTCAAGTTGTAAAATAAAGAACTCCGTGTAAGTTAATCCATTCCATTGGTTGAATTGTAACAATGGGCATAAAGTGGCCAACCAGAGCGTGGGAAAGTTGTATCCCACACGTTGAGATATGAAACAAATATCACTTGTGTGTATTACACTGCAGTTTACTCATTTATGGGATAAACACGTTTATCTTATGTAGCAGTTATGTTTTTTGGAACGGCTGAACATACAATATACAACTGGATATCTTTTAATGTAATGCATATGGGCTACTGGCCGACGTTCGACTATTGGTATAAATGAATTCGCCATAAAACGTGAATTCCCCAGGTATGACGTACAGAACTGATCCTTAATTTTTAAGTTACAATCTAACATTAAGCTTAAATCAAATTCGGAAGCTCTGGTGTTGGAAATAGCTGACACGTTAATATATAAATGCATCCGAGGTTTGAAAATGATTGATACAGAAACGATATATTAAAAATGTAGTAGACCTATACTTACTTCAAGATAAGAGGTATAGTTGCGAGTGAGGCTGGAATTTCGACTACTGTGGTCAGAAATAGATTCAAATATCTGTCCCCTGGCATCACGGATGTTATCATATATAACCCGCCGTATACCAAAGAGTTAGTGAACCTACACAATAAGAACAAATCTTTGTTATTTTAAATGTTTAAATACAGATATTTTATAATTTTTTAAAATATTTTATTTTTAAAGCGTTTTAGGCCTGCTTTTGTGGTTTCGAATTTGAATCAATAGAGGGTCTCTAATGAGTGACCCGGAGATATCAAATCTTCAACCTTACGTTTGAATAAAGAAGATTTTTTAAATATTGTTTAGTAATTTGTTCAACACCTTGTATTTAACTTTGCTTATAATAAACTCCAACATATTAGGCAGAAACATCTCAAATACGGCCGTAGACCCGATTTGTGAATGGACAAACACTATTTTGCCAGCAATGAGCATGCGTTATGGAAGTGATCGAGATGGCTTTTGGCATAATGGCTATTATAAAGAATAAATATTGTCATAATGGCTTAAACTCTGGACGTACAATGTGAGCTCGTCTTGAAGGCATTTGGCTGAGTGGTCTCGTAAATTATAGATGGTCGAGTTTCAAAGTCAGTTTAGAATATTGCTAAAAATACAGAATTGTTCTCAGGATTACATTGGTAGGGTTTAACATGTTCTATGTGGTAGTACTCTACAGTACCACACTACATTTGCTATAATCCTAACCTCTCGGTGTCCTGTAAAGATGACAGGCCAGTTCAGTTGTTACAAATATATTGTCCTTAACCTAATTTCTAATTTTATTAAAAAGCCAGCCGATATAGTAGCGTCATAAATTACAATAATTGTGACTGTATGACTGGAAATATGCTAAAGTTTAACCCGTGTTTAAAAAATCTCTTTGTTCCAGCTAGAATTTAGGTCGTTCGACTCCTTCTAAACTGCACCGAAGTCTTTGCTTGATGACTGGAAAAGTTATATTGGCAAATGTTTCTTAGTCGGACCGTTTCGTTTAAACTGCAACAAGCGTTTGATCATGCGAATGATGATGATTTTTTAAAATATAAATTGTCATATACAAGTGCTATAAAGTTATAAAAAAATTTTCTTAGGCTATCTAGATTTCAGTCAGATCAAACCTGGGGCTCTGATATTTTTACTTTTTAATTTTTAATAAATGACATGACTTTATGTGCAAATACTAAAACAGCACATAATTTATGTTTGCTGATGACACTACTTGTGATACAACAGAAGAATTTAAGAGAGAAAAAAAAACAGCCACTTGTCTTCAAAAAAGTCTGAATCTTGGACTAAAATTGAATTTCAATTTGGTGTAAAAGTTACAAAAATGTAACGCTGCTGATAAATCTGACTGTTTATTAATCACCACAAACCCCAAACTGCGTCATCGTGACCGTACACTATTATGACATACTATTTCATGGTCACCTCATGTTGACAAAATAATAAAATGGTCAAAGCCGAGCTATATTTGTTAAACAGAATCAAGTGCTAATTGAACTCCGTTTACTAGAGGACGGTAAATCCAGCATAGACAACAGTGTCGTTGTATGGGGCAATGGCAAGGCTAAATATGTTCAAGGATAGATAGTCGGTTCTCTTCATCACATTTTGTATCATTGGAATTATTTACAAAATCATTGACAAAATAAGCTACAACATGTTTTGAATTGTATATCTTTGTTTAACTATATTCCAGCCTGATCAGTATATTTAGTAAAATAAAACATGCGCAGCCGTTGTCTTTAAGGTGTGCTCAGAAACACCTGACAGTGAATATGATGGGTACAATACACGCTTAGGTGGTGATATCTTGATACCAATTGTTCCCTGGTGAGTAGTAAAATAACGGAGTTAGTTTAAAAGAAATTGTATTTAGATATAACATGTGTGTATGTATCTATGGTCCAATCTTATTGATGTTAATTTGTCGAGCAGTAAGACATTGTTCTTATTAAATTTTGTATGTCCATTTCGGTCAATTTACAAAGTAGCTATATTTTTGTCGCTGTCTTTTGGAGGATGACAAAAAAGGGTTTAGGTGTGTGCGTGATGCGTATTTTCATAAAATCACATTAGGACGAACTATAAGTCGGTTTGGCCTTTGCTGGAATATTGGATCTGTCCTTGGTTGATTTAAGGTTGATTTGATAACATACATTCACGTGATTGGCAGAGCAAAATGTAAAACGTTTACATCCACATTTGGTGTTTCCAATAATTGCTTTTAAAGGAACGCGACTTCGTGAGAAGTGCATGTTTTATGTTCCCTGAAGTTCTATAGCGCAGATAGTTGTCACAGTTTTGCCAAAATCAAAGCTATCCGCTGGGTAACGTCCATTAAGACGAACGGTTTGTCTACCCAGTTTAGTTCCAGTGAATTGGAGATCACTCTAATTCCACTTAATTTATAACCAAACGAATTGGTTTCTCTGTTTATAATACGGTTGTCTCTTAAATAATCCTATTTAATATGTCCTTACCAGGCAGTTAATACAATGGCGTTAATCCGACGAAGATGTGAGTTTCTGACCATGTCCAACAGAGAAACTCCTCCTGATGCAGGGGTAGATTCAACACACATTTTATCTGGCATTTCCGATTTCATCTCCTTGGCAGTAGTTTGATCTTTGTATGAACTACTGAACTGATAATCAGTGAGAGCTTCCGGGAAGTGTTTTGTGATGATATGTACCACCTTAGATCGGCTCAACTTGTTCAATTTACAAATCTTCTGCACCAGGGCATTCGCCTCTTTGCGTCTATCATTTGCTAAAAGCCATCTGACGGATTCATCAGCCCACCTATATCATTAAATATAAATCAAGGATAATTTAAGAGATATTGGCACAAGATAAATGTGCCAGTTGCATTTTTACAAAGATAAGTGAAAGTAATTATTACAAAGGATTCGATAATGACTGTGTGACAATTATGAATTGCTAACATTACCCAAAATCTCATTTTTATACGTCCATAGATGAGAAGAACGACAACGTTATTGCTGCAATTAAAGTGATGAAATATATATTTAGATCTGTGAAATAACACCGATAAAGGTAGCTTACAGAATTTGGCCAATAATGCTGAAGGATAAGCCGGCAATAGCAAGTTGAACATGTCGCCAGCTAAATCCTTTCATGACAAAGCCTATGCCTGGGAGGACGCATGTGCTAAATCCCCAAACGACATTTGCCCAGAGAGCGGCTGTTGTCCTCTGTCTTTGAATGAACATCTCCAACACCAGTACCCACATTGCCGACCCACAGCCCTGTTCAAACAAATATTGTGAACGTATTACCAACATTTAGTGACCAAATCTATCTCCTTTGAAACAGCCGGCGTCCGCCACCTTCACCTCTTTTGAGCATAATGGATATTATACTTTACCGGGGTGGTGTCAATGAATTGAATGCCAGGGTCCAGAATTGTCTCATATTCTTTGTCTTTTATAGCATATAGGTATTTATTACACTAATTGCGTTAATTGTTATTGAAAACCTTAATACATATCTTGCTCTATTCCATACTCTGTATGTCTCTTGGAGTGAAGTTGACCAGCAAAGTGTGTGTGTGTGTGTGGGGGGGGGAATCTTGTTTTCTATTTTCTAATTATTTCGAGGATTTAAACTGCATTTTTCCTAAATCCAAAATGGTCCAAGCAGAAAAGGGTTCTGTGAGGGACATGAAAAATACAGACTATATGCTGCAATTCATTGAGAAAATAATAAAATGGAATGTGGCCAACTTCCCACATGCTGGCCAACTTCACCCCACTCTACGGTACACTACTAGTATAGGAGACTACTAGGAGAAGTAGGCCTACTCCTGCTGTCAGTTGTGCTATTTCCTTATACCTTCAATTCACATTATGAAGTTTATGTTTATAATGCCGTTATCGTATTCAACTTTATAAATTCTTCTTGCGGAGAGGCGGGTGGTTGGAGGGGGCTTCATGTTGCCCTGGTGCTCTGAGGGCTAAAAGGGAACAGGGGGCCGATATATTTGTGGTGTTTGTATTGCGACCTCTTATTGTCCTGTATTTGTCTCGTCTGGTCTTTGTTTCTTGCCAGTAGTATCGAGGGTGGTTTCCTTCACCCATTGGGCTGGCAGTTCGTTATTTAAGTGAAATACTTTAGAGTACGACGTTAATCCCCAATAAAACAAATCTAGCGAAGGGTTTGGAGGAAGCTTCCAGTGACCTGGTGCACCCGGAGCTAAGGGGGCAGTAGGCCAACGACGAAGCCGATCTGTTTGGTGATGTCAGTCAATTGCCTCTTATATAACTTATATGGTAAAAACAAAATCCAAACTCAACATATAACTTTATTACTCTGTGCAACTTACCGCCAGTAATCCACCTATAAGAGCCCTGCCGATAATGAATAGAGTTATGTTTGGGACGAAAGATATCGACACAGAGACAATCACCAGGCCTGCATGTGCTCCTATGATTATCTTTCGTCTTCCAAACCTGTCCGATAACGGAGCGAAGATGCAGGTTCCCACTGCCATTCCCACCGTCATGATGGTTTGAGACAGATCGGATAGGTATGCACCATTACAAGACAAGTCCCACTGGAAAGAGAATATAGTTTTGAATAAGCTTATGTGTTTAATTAACGTTGCATTAACCGTAAATAGTCTTTATTAACACGATTGGCGATAAAGTTCAATTGAACAGGATAAACCTTTGTTTACCATAGTATATAGGACAAAAGACAAATAGTTATATACGCACCTCACTGATAATGGAAACATGTTTTGGTTCATTATATACAAGGCCACCATCACAAGGAAGTGAAATATTAGAAGAGGTGTTTAACCAAGAACATGTTTGACCAAATTGCAACTCAAACAGTTCAGTTCGATTCTCGGTGACCTTGGGAGAATATGGCAAGCAAGCAAAATCAGGGCTGAAACCTGCAACATAAGGCAACACATTTGTTTATGATATTAAAATATTCCATCACTATACCTTTAGTACTTGTCAACGTCCCATTAACTCTACTTTGGAAATATTTTTTGTTTTCGTCAGAAATGCACAGATGTAAAGGGTTTGGGGAATATAAAGTAAGCATTTCAAAAACACTACAATAAATGTTTGAATGCTCTGAGAGCTGCACAGACTGAACATCCAATCTAATAAGTAAAAACAAAAAATCGAATGTGTCACACTATGAGGCAGGTGATTAATTTAGTGGTCGATAAATTTGGGCGATCTACATATTTTTGCGTTAACAACGCATGATGTGAAACAAACTGATACATTTGAAACACAGATATTTAATCGATCAATATTTGACTGAATATTAAACAGACATAGTGAATACATAATAAAAAGAGACAAAGTAGCGTATCAATGCATTATTGAGATGTAAACAAATTGTGTTAATATTAATTGTAATCTATATAAATACCAAGTGTCACTCAGTATCGAGTAGATAGACTGTTGGAGGGAATAGCTGAAGGGATACATAAGAACAAGTTGTCTACGTATCAAACTTCAAGCACTGATACTGAACAATTACGTAAACAACTCTCACAGCCGCTGTTTATCTTAGTAGATTATCTTGTTTTTGTCAGTTGACAAAAGGCGACTGATGCGTCGAGGATGGGCGGAACATAGTCCTTGCGAATGCAAGCAATTGGATCGTGCCAGTTATGGTGTTACAAACCACAGTTCATTATGTCCTATCTAAGTCTGCGGCTGGTTAACTGGCGATCTGCAACACAACGATCAAAACCTGTACGAAGATTAAGATTTAAGGCAGTTAATACAGCATTTTAAGAGGATGTTTGAATATAAAGAGTGTTTAATGTAATCCTCGACAAATGAACATTCTCTTACCAAAGGCGACAAGGAAATGATTTTATATAGCCGATGCTTTGAAACACATATTTAAAACATTTGATTTGATTTGATTTAATTCACCAATATAATGGAAAAATGTCTGTGTTTTGTAGCCGGTCAGTGAGGCTATCGCTGTTGCTTTTGAAAACTTACATTGATGGCATGTAAGAAATCCGGATGCCCCTATTCCATCACCGAGTATTCCCGTTTTTTGGAGATCAGGAATAAAAAACAAAAACCCAACATCAGGCATATCGCAATGAATACAGCCGTACCTTCGTGTATTCAGACTAATGCCGGACTTCTTTGACAACACGGTTAATATTTCCTCAAAGGAGTTATTACTTTGGACGCTCTTTACGCAAGTAAACTATTACTTGGGATGTGCAGTTGCTGTTGAACTTTGTATGGAAGAATTCAAGTGTGAAATAGTTCTATCAATTGTAGTTGGTTAATAAACTTATTTGCTGGGCATCTGGATTGACTTTGACGATAACATTTTTGCAAAGCCGTTTTGACGCAGAATATGGGTCAAACCATTTTGTATTTTTACTTGCGTACTCGTTAAGTTGGCGAAGATCTTGTAATACATCAACTTATGGCAAAACGAAATACAGTGGAAAGCCAAGTCTACTGTGATAATGCCATAAACACCAAACACTAAGCCAGTGCTTTATGATATGCTGAGTGACAAATCAATCACATGCCCCAATTTAAACATTTTTACTTTTAAATTATTTTGTCCATTGTTATAATTTTGTAATGTTAAACAATAGATTCAATTAATATTTTTTCTTTGTTTATTTGATTCTAACGGCTATAGCAAAACCTAAAATAATCTGAAACAGATCTTAAAGTTGAAGTATTTTTCGGAGATACGTAAAAGGCTCTTAAGGCTGGTAGGCACCGGGACGATTTTCGTTTCTTTAAATCTGTTGTACATTTTAGAAAATCCTCAAGGCATATACAATTGCAAGTATATCAGCCTGCTCCACTATAAACTGGATCAACTAATCTGCGTGAAAACAACAACAACGCACGGTTCTAACTGAAGAGACGTAAGTTCCGATAACCAAGCGAATGTGCCTGTCAATTTCACACCTTATAATGCATTTGTTTTTAGCTGCGACTGAGCAGCTCTATAAGTCACTCTGTCTGTCGGTCGGTCGGTCTGTCTGTCGGTCCAACTTTCCCTCATGACGACGTGAACAAGATAGAAGCCAAACCGCTTAAGATAGACAGTTCAAATTTGGAATGCAGCTCAATATGATGCTAAACTACACTCCTATTGAAAATGGGATCATTCCGAACACATTTCAGGTTTCCATGGCAACAAATATGTCCGGATCTGTCCCTTTTTCAGACATGACATTGTGAACAGGATAGAAGCCATACCACTAATGATAGAGAGTTCAAATTTGGAATGCAGCTTAATATGATGCTAAACTACACTCCTATTGAAAATGAGATCATATCAAACACATTTTAGGTTTCCATGGCAACAAATATGTCTGGATCTGTCACTTTTTTGACACATTGATTTGAGGACAAGCAATGATCAACTGATATATAGTTGACATTCCTTAAAGCAACATAGAGCATATCACATTTTGCAATACTTTATCAGCTAACATTCTAAATAGCCCCTGCCCAGTAAAGAAGAGCTTAATGTCGCAGCTATAGTGGTTCTACACTTGTTTTAGTATAAGCTATAGTGCTGTACAATATGTGTGATTTACTTAGGGTCAGTTTTAGTGCCGTACAATAAGTGTGATAGGGCGGTACAATAAATGTGATTTACTTAGGGTCAGCTATATAGTGCTGTACAAAAAGTGTGATTTACTTAGGGTCAGCTATAGTGCTGTGCAATAAAAGTGATCTTATTTAAGGTCAGCTATAGTGCTGTACAATAAGTGTGATTTACTTAGGGTCAGCGTTAGTGCTGTACAATATGTGTGATTTACTTAGGGTCAGCTTTAGTGCTGTACAATAAGTGTGATTTACTTAGGGTCAGCTAGAGTGCTGTACAATACATTTGATCTTTTTAGTGTTAGCTATAGGGCTGTACAATAAATGTGATTTATTTTGGGTCGGCTTTAGTGCTGTACAATAAATGTGTTCTTATTTAGTGTTAGCTATAGTGCTGTTTAATAAATGTGATCTTAATAAGGGTTAGCTATAGTGCTATACAATAAGTGTGATCTTATTTATTGTTAGCTATAGTGATTTACTTAGGGTCAGTTTTAGTGCTGTACAATAAGTGTGATTTACTTATTAGAATTTCCACTGACAAGCTTAACATAATATAGTAAAGTGACTACTCCAAAGAAGGACG
>JAVFBX010254906.1:0-19220 GCA_034783855.1 Mopalia kennerleyi | reverse complement strand
TAAATATCATCAATTCACCGTCAGCCGAGTGGCAAAGCAAGTTAAACTTTTGTAAGAAATTCTTTACTAATATAGACAGCCCAAACTTCTCAATTTAAATAGCTGATAAAACCAATAACAAGGTAAGTCTCTCATATAGCCTTTACTATGGGTAAAGCTTATTGTCAACGTATGTTTCTTGTAACCAAAGCGACGTTATTTAGGTTAATTGTTGATGAATTTAGCGATTAAGCCCTCGTACCAAGGACAGTGTGTTTTAAGCAGTGATGTTGTCTGCACTGGAGGATTGATTGATTGATTGCTTGATTGATTGGTGTTTTACGCCATGCTTAAGGGTATTTCACTTATATGGTGGCGGTGTACATTCCAACAATAATTGAGACTAGCGCAACCAAGACGTGGAGCGTTTTCATAATGTTAGAAAGTTAATTTCCCTCCAGTGCTAAGTAAAGACAGTGTAAATTAATGGATTTACCCTTTTTTTTTAATTGTTTATTTACATGTGTACAGTCCGGGAACTTGTATTAGATAGATCATTAAAATCGATACTGTGAAGTTATTATAGTTACAGGAAAACAGAACGGGACAGAGAATGAGCCAGGGGCCCACAAGTAAGGAAGGACTGGCCGGGTCTACAAAAGGAAAATGCTGCAAAATATTATTATATATAACCTGGGACTGAGTATAGTACTATACTCAGTCCCAGATATAACTCATAAATAACGCGCTTTACTTCACTGGGTCATATCTTCATTACAGAATCATAATTATAGGCTATTTATGTTTTCCTGACACACAAAACTTAAAAGTGATAAATGCGATGAGATTATGATCTGTACATCTTGTATGAAAGACACCTGGACTCTGACACACTTACCCTTGACGGCTGTAACACATTAAGAAATTAGGCCTTCCTCGCTACATGTTACCAATTTACATTGCCTGTATTTCAAAGAAACCCGGGGCGAAACTTGGTAACAAATATATCCAGTCATCGCAAGCCCAAACATTACTGAAAAACTGAGGCCATGCTGCAAATGCCCATCACGTACGTGGCTCAAAGTACAAATTTAAATATTTTTGACGAGCTGACAATACTTAAACCTAATTGCCATGTAAAACAATATAAAATGACAAACTTATGACCAAATCAATATATACAGATAATCTGAAATCTCCACTGGAATTCTGATGGTCTGGATTTACCTAGTTTTACTAGACATTAACCAGAAACGTTGCCAACTAAAACGAAAACTGAATAGAATTTTAACTTTTTAAGACGCAAATGTGATAAGCACTCATTACCCATGATACATTTAACACTTTCCGTCCACGTATTACAAAGAAATAAAACGCTGTCCTGACTACAAGATCACAGATATAGACCAGAGTTAGTACTGGATGGCGAAATCGAAACCACGCTCAACATTCACCAATCTCTCAACAATGCCGGCTGTATCAATCACTTATTTACTCACTAGCCCTTGTAAGCAAAACCAAAAAAGTTAATATATAGGCTTCCAGACGAAATTACACAGACCATTATTCGGTTACAGAATTGCGTGCAGATGACAGGAATAGGCAATTTGGTGAATGTGCCAGTGCATTGGAGGAATTTATAATCGTCACCGATGTTGCAATTTGTGCACATACTAAAATATATATTTAAAATGTGTTGGTTCTTCTGAAAAGTTTATACATAGGGTTACAGAAGAAATTACACAAAAACCATGAATTCGGTTACAGAGTCGCATGCACATGACAGGTGACATGAATTGTGCGTTGCGCTAATTAGTAATCTTTACATCTGTTACAAGGTGTGGACATACTAAAACATTCATTTAAAATGTGTTGATTCATTTTAAAAGCGGCCAAAGGATATACCGAGGCCAGCCTACATGAACTCAAAACAAAGGTTCAGTCTTGTTATCTGATCAGGTAACGTAATGTAAAGTAAGCAGACAATTTCAGGGTTCATGTTTGGTTAATGTGCATGCTTATGTAATCTATATACAGGTCTCCAGGTTTCTTGTTTACTACCAGAAGATCGTGTCAGAACATTGTTTAAACTAGAACGGTACAGCTTTATAGCACATGTTAAACAGAACGTCAATAAATGTAACAACTCAGCTGATTTTTTTTACCTTTCCGTACTCGACGGATTATATCCCGACTTCTGGGTAGGGGTTTAGTTGCTTAATTATAAAACAGAGAATTATGCATGTTTGCTGTCACAGGTTTTTGGCAAGAAACTTCATATCATGCCAGAGCCCGGCTTTCGGCAGAGGCTTTTCAATAGCTATACTTATGCTATCGCATATGATTATCTTTGGGTCAATGTGAGATAGTGTGTTTGGACCTTTACTCATACATATACATTATGTAATTTTTAAGACGGTTATTTAAAAACTTAATTACTTAAGATGTTATGTTCGTTTTAAAGTTTAAATGCCTGAAGCATTTTCTTCACCTTTCTGTATATAAATATATAAATATGTCTCTAGTTATAAGTATTCCTGATGATAGTTTGATCAATAAACCGAAACGTTGAGTCAAAATGATTTCATTATCTTTCTTCGGAGTTGTTACTATACTTTACTATGTAACTATGTTCGGACTACGGACTATGTTTAGTCATACTATTTCTAAACCGGCATATGAAGATTGTCATAGCCTATTGCACAGCTAAGGCTTTAAACAAAGTGGTTTACATTATTGTTAACGAAACAAATTTTACTCTCAGGTAGAAATTTATCCATGACTCACTCAATGCTTCGGTTTATTGATCAAACAGTCATTCTTTGCCTTGGCTGTGAATTGCACAAAGTAATTACCCATAACAAGATCCGTGGAGAAACAATCTAGGGCCGGTTGCTCGAAGCGCTATAAAATTTAATCTGCTTTTAAGATGACGTCACGTCATGCTGAAGGTCTATCTTTAACCCGGTATTAGCGATTTAATCTGCTGTTAGCGACTATTCGTCTTGCAAGCAACTAGGGGGATATCTGGAATGTGTGTCGCCGTTTTTTCAATCGGTAATGCTCGCGTATCTTATGTCGGAAATGGTTTGTCAGACTATCTTATATTGCTGAATACTGTTTCCGTAAAGAGTTAGTTGTTGAATTAAACGTAGAAAGTTCATAGATTGCTGGAATCTAATTTAAAAAAATAGAATAGATGCATGGTGGACAGCAAAGAATTATTTGATAATAGGAAAGATGGTTAAAACCGCACACGTTATGTTGTGGATAAGCCGCGTAAAATGTACTGACCTTGTCAATATTTGTAGTATTTCTTGTATATACATTAAAGATGGTTTATCAATAACTTAGAGTGAAAAGACAATTTCATTATCTACGGTAATACAATGCGTTTTCCATTAATCGGTATCTGTTGACGGTGAGAGGTCCTTTTGACGGTGAGAGGTATATTTCGAATATTTACATACTTTAATTGGACATGACAGTAATTGTACATGTATAATAAATAAGGATGGGAAACTCATATCTTTATAAAATACCAAAAACTCACAAACATGACACAATGTATTCTTAACTTATGTAGATACGGCACCAAATGAAAAACATTTTGTATCAATAAGTTCAGACTATAACAATCGTATTGTTTCAACAAAAATACAAATTTGAAGTAAGAGGAACATTGAAAAAAAGTTGGATTGCAAAGACTAAATTCATCCTTTTAATGTGACAGAATAAGAGATTTATCAACAAACTGTTAGAATTAAAACGGCTCTGATAACGACATGGCGCTTTTGGAACTGTGTATGCTGATACGTTTCCATATCCAGAAAGCGGAAGTAAATATGAACTTATAGCCCAGTGCTTCGCTCGAAAGCATACATCTTAACTACAAACTTCAATTATATCTGCTTGGATACTAGTCTTTTTACCAGTTTATGAGATACGGAAACATAAACTAAACACATCAGAGCATATTCAATTAAAACCAATGAGGCAAACTGCTCCACATTGGTATACGATCGATGAAAAAAAGATCGCTTTTCTATTCATTTCTCATTTTAAAAAGCATTTCCTCTTTCCTCATATTTATAAAACACCCCAGGACAGTAACAGTTTGAATACGTGAAACGGTTCAGTTAATAATCCCCACCAGAACCGAAATGAATTACGGAAAAATCAAAGACCACACAGATCATGGAAAACAAACAAAGATGAAAAAACAAATTTTAGAAAAATTCATTCGATGATAATTCATAAATGGCTTTTGATAAAATTAAAAGTGAAATATTTGCTTTTTACCAATTTATTAAGTAGCGCCTGTCAGTTTCCTCAAATTTAATTTGGATTTTTCACATCCACACCCATTTCGTTTTCAAGACACTTTTAATTTGTTCACACTCTTACAATTTCAATTTTATAGAAACAACCATTAAACTGAAATTACATTATAAAGCGCACTTTGTAGCTGACTGCAGTGTTATAAAATTCCATCGTTGGGCAGCACTGTTACCCAGAATGTAATATATGTAACATTCCTGACAGTTGTGTTAACCGAAACATAACACTTATTACATTCCGGACAAAGTTGACGCCGAAATGAACACTTATAACATTCCAGCCAACAAACTCCCAATTTTGGTTCGCTGGCAATTGGTTGGGCAATATCTACTCTAGCGTCGACTGATCTGTATTGCTGATGTTTGTATACATATTATCAGAATATACATATTAAAAAGCCATTGTCTATACTTCCCCTTCCCACAAATAATACCTGATTTTTAAGTGGAAAAGTGCACTCTCTGATGATTGTGCTGTGAATTGGATGGGAGCCCCTTTAAGCACGTCTCCATGTTGTCTTTCCTTGTAATGACGTGAATAGTCTGGGAGAAATAGACCCTCTCCCCTATGGAGTACGTATCTTAATTACCAAGTTCACTTTTCTCTTACTTGGCTTTTTCTAAGGTGGGGAGACATGGATATGCAAGATAACAGTATTTATCAGTCCATTTACAATTAAGACCCAACTGCGCCGGCTTTCGTTTAACGCTGAATGCTCTTTAGGAGGCGAAAGCTTCACATTTTATCCAATTACATTTTATTTGTTTTCAACAAAAGTACCCTTCAAAAGCGATACTATCTCCCTGATATGTTTTATTTATTTTTTGCTTTGATGCATCTTATCTTTGAGTTATGTTATTATCTTTCACGAGAGCCTAGCAAGATAAGATATCAATTTCATCAGTTGATATATACTTCAAATCTAACCTACTCCACAAGCCGGTAACATCGTTGGATACATTGCCAGGTCACTTAAGATATCATTGCAAATTTGTTATCTTTTAGATTTTGACTGTGATAATGATGATCATCGTAGTGCTTCGCCATAAACTGTCAGTAAATGCGTTTAATGTCCCTCCTCTCGACTGCCGTTTCGGTCTGTGTACACCGCCTTGCATTATGCCAACCAACTTTAACGGTATTTCTCCTCTGATCAATAACACATTTAGATGCGAATACGTATCTTATATAGACTATATAGTATATAGAGATACGACGTGCAGCTGTACCAAAACTCTAGAAATAAGATCTGCCTCTGAATACTAAATAACGTTGAATCCGCAAGACCTATAATAACCACGGACGCCATTTTAAAGCCAGTGTGGTTCTGCTGAGAAAGGATTAATTTTGACAGAAAAATGAACGTAGAGTGGTCATTTTATGTGTCGGTCTAGCCCCAAAGTGTTCAAGGAAGAAAACGAGACGGTTTTAGTCAGCGTAAGGCCATGCAATTTTTTTTATATATTGGAAGATAAAGTGCCGAACCATGGTAGCGTTCTGCTATTTCTAGCGGTTAGAAAGCTTCATGTAGCATAGCTATAACACATTAAGAAGAATAAAGACAAATGTGTGTCTTATTGTGGTCAGGAAGTAAATATGACATTTGTTTAATAATGTCGCTTTTGTAATATTAATTCTTCATTTTCGGTGATTCCAATCGAAAAGACGCCTGCTATACAAACAAACGGCTCTATCTAAAAGTAGATCTAATTTAGTGCCAATGGTACCGTCATGGTTCAGATTTGACATCATCACATAATAAACGGTGAACTCCATGAGGTCAGGGGCTGTGGAATTCATGAAGGGTATTTAACGGTCGCAATTGTCCAATTAAAATACTAAAAAAGATGACACAAGGAAAATCCAACGGTTCTGACTAGCTGATCTGTGATTGGTTATTCTAAAACATCCAATCACAATCATGAGTTGCAGGAGTTCGTCACACCTAAAGCTGCAACAAGAGAATACCTTGAAGCTAATTAGAGCTGGCTTTAGTCAAATTAAAATCCATATTTCTGGTTATGTGTCGAGTTCTAGCTGGGAATAGCTGTCTAGACAAAGTTTAAAATTTATATGGTTTATATTGATTCCCAGCTAAACTCACAAAACATGTCCACGTTCATCTACCTCGTGCATGATGTTACGAGAGTCCATTATTCGGTTTTAGTAACATTGTGAGTAAACTGTATACTCACGTCACAATCACTGTGTACTATACGAGAGTCACATTAACGAAATTGAAGACATGGAACAGGTTCTAAACAGTTCGGTGCAGTTTCCAACAGGTGTTTGAACACATTGTTATTATATAAGCTTTACTCCTGTTTTGTAGATTCCGCTTCATGGATCTATCTTAGAGTCCCCTTGAGAACTTCTATTTCGTGGACTATTTTCTGAAGCTTGGGTTTTATTCCGAAGATTAGTTTACATAGGCTCTGAACAAAGAATTTAGGTTCGAGTATTCCTGTTGATTAAAAGTTGTGCATTAACCCCATTAGAATTAATCCTTACCAAAAAAACCGACTAACCTATATACTAGTATAAGGTTATTTGCATTCGCGACTTTGCAGATATCATCAACTGTAATATATAAATAGATATAGAGTCTAATTGAACCATCTGCTGGACAGACTTGAGGAGGTACCCAATCCTCAAGAGACTAATTTGAAACTTAGTTTGTTATTGCACATGCCAACAACGGGCTGCATTTACAAATCTAACATGTCGGTGTGTTTTCATTAGAGAACAGTTATACTTATCCTCTAGTTTCACCTTCGTTTCCCACAGACTGTTGCTTTGAACAACTTTAACAAACCATAAAAATGTTTCTTCGTGATTCCTGAAACATATCAAAATTTTAAACTTCGAAACAATTTTTTTGTTTTAAAACACCTGTGAATAGCAATGGTTATTGAAACTTGGGATAGTAAAATGATTAAGCCATAGCTGTGTTTTGATTTTGTGGTGAAACTGTGGCATCGGCATTAAAGTTCCTAAAACTATTGCTATGCGTGTTTCGTTGAACTCATTTCTGATGATTCCTCAGGGTCAGCTTTGGCAGCATTATTTCACATTATTTATATTAAAGCAAGCAATAATGATTTCACATGCAAATAACCAAAGTACTTGTACAACTCAATTCAGAACAGGTTTAAACTAAGAGCCAATGGAAACCTGTCTGAATTGAAACGTGAACACGAACATGTATCCCAAGGGAACAATATACCTACAGTCCTATTGGCTAGCCAAGCGTTTTGCTCTCCGTTACAAACCTTGGCCGACCGACATACCAAAACACAGAACACAATCCTGTGGAGTTCAACATTTATATTTATTCAATCCACAGGATTATGTAGCTGCTTCTAAAACAAATCAAACCCGTTTATAACGTGATGTCATCTGTTAAAGATTGGAGAGTCTACAGAGATGCGAATGCGCAATGGTAATCCAAACCTTAGATTTATCAAAAATATGGCTTATGACTCGAGTTCTGACGTCAGTCATTAAGTATTTGGTGTTATGACTACGGCCTCGTTATCACCGCTCTCACCCAAGAGGCATCTGGGGAACACCGAGACGACACACAGTCCTCAGTGTGTTTGTCATTGTTTCCTGTTTGGATATATATTTACATTAAGAACTGCTTATTTATTGGCAATTAAACCATGTCTATATAGATAAACGAGCCACTCGGAACAATAGTGGCCTAACTATACATTTGATCGCTCTTTAAACATACATTTGATCGTTTCCTTAAACAATCACCTTAAGAATATATGATATTTATAAATCAGCATGCAATATTTTTCGTCTCTCTTTCATCTATTAGATTGTTTTGATTCTGTAAAGTAAAGGTAATAAGGTTTTTAAACGTGTTTAATTATATAAATACCAGTAAAGGTAATAAGGTTGTTAACGTGTTTAATTATATAAATACCAGTGAAAGTAATAAGGTTGTTAAACGTGTTTATTTATATAAATACCAGTGAAGGTAATAAGGTTGTTAAACGTGTTTAATTATATAAATACCAGTGAAGGTAATAAGGTTGTTAAACGTGTTTAATTATATAAATACCAGTGAAGGTAATATGGTTGTTAAACGTGTTTAATTATATAAGTACCAGTGATGGTAATAAGGTTGTTAAACGTGTTTAATTATATAAATATCAGTGAAGGTAATAAGGTTGTTAAACGTGTTTAATTATATAAATTAAGGAAAGGAGGAAGACAAAGCTGTCAATGTGTGTTGAGAAGAAACTCATTGAGTAAACCAAGTCGTCTGTGTTACAGCCGTTTGTTGTAATATATGGTATTGGTATTAACGGCCTTAAGTCTAACTGCTGACAATTTAACGTCAGATAAATGAAGTCTTGAAAAACAAGTTCTATAAACACGTTCTCTCTGGGATCAAAGCGGTTCGCGATTTGATGGATGCTGTTTGGGTGTCTGCAATGTACACTGAACACAAAACAACAGATTGCACAACTGTGGTGAAGCAGACAGAACGGTTAAAATTAGAACAGAAACAGACTAAAACACCGCCTCTTTATCTCCAATGTACCTGGTCTTAAACAGCCACGTGTTTATATTGATTTAATATTTTGACCGAATTTAATCGTTTTATTTTCTGCTCTGATCATCCAATAGAAACGTCCAAGAGATATATAACATGACCACTTCTTGGATTGATATTTGATAAAACCATGCCGAATTCGGTTCCTTGAAATATGTCAATGTGCAGATAGAATGGTTTAACTACTCTATTGAAACTCCAATCGTATACTTTCAAACGATTTGAGATTTAAGTTAACAAAGTGTTATCCCAAAATTGCAAACAAAAATGTTAAAATGTTGCTTCTAAATGATGCAACATTATTGCATTGCTTTCAGTTTTGAGAACAGTTGGCGCTATCATATCAGGGAGGTAGCTAATGTCCGGTGGGAACACTGCAGCAAACCGACCGTCTATGTTGTATGACGGCTGCGGCTGGTTTGTTATGTCAGTCGACCGGCATTTACTGCTGGCGATTTACATCCTAAGTCAGAGATTCCAGGACGAGTTGTATCTGGAATAAAATTGCTGATCAAGTATCAGGTAACACTAAAAGATTTATCCAAAATTACGAAATACTTATCATTAAAGACAGACAGAGCAATCATGACGAATACCACGCGTTAAACATATATATTTCTTATCTAGTTTTATTTCGATTACTTAAAACTACCCAAATAACTGTACCGCATGCTGGCACGACTGGCTTCAATGCATTCAAAAGTTCTCTTTACATCTTGCCACAAAAATATCGGTCATCATTTTCAAGTATCTATGAAAATGTTTTAACGGGTTACAAATACAACTGCCGATGTTGTATAAAGCTACTGAAGGTGATTCCCATCAGCGTTTATCCACACCTGAAGTATTTAATTGGATGATGATGTTTATGTTTTATTAATTATTCAATCTATAATTACACCTTGGTATACACGTGTTCTTTACTTCTGTCTGGATAGCGATAGTGAAGCCTTGTGTTCCTTAGCTACATAAAAACTATACCTATTATCATTAGCAATTACAGTTGACATCTGATTGCACAGGCAAAAAATACCTGAACGTTTTTTATTGTTTAATTCAGAAAGGCGTTTTCTTTCTCGGCAGCATGCTAACTTGTTGTCAGTAAGCAGGGGAATAATTCTGGCTTCAGAACGCGCGGGTGGATGACGTCAGATCCGTTATAACAAACATCACAACGTTTACAGTCTCTCCTATAATTGCAATGAGATACATAACCTGAATAAAAAAACAAGATTTTGAAACGTTTTTCTCCTTATATCTCAATTTTGTGAAATGCACACGGGTTTCGTAACCTGATACATACAAGATCTTTTAGAGACATTTAGAAGCTGGGTGAACACATATATAGGAAATGGCTTGTTTATGAAAATAAAAGAAACATTTCAGTACAGACTGACACAGTTTCCAAGCATAATCAGCTGATATACACGATAATGACGCTACTATATGTACCGAAACGTTGCCCTTTGAAACATTAGAAGTTGTCCTCAGTACACAAGCCTATTATTATTTGTAACATATACCTAATAACTATACAATTATGAATTTTTTCGGTTATAATTTTGAACATCGTATTTAACATAAATTACCAACACACACAGAAACCGAAGAAGGGAATCAATAATATGTAATGAATGAAGTCATGTTACTTTATGCATTGATAATCAGTCTGATCATTGCCATTCCCGGTATTTACAATATATTTACAATCATTTCACACAAATTTACCAGGAAATGTTCAAATGACGACATAAGAAAAAGTTTATGACCTTTCTCATTTAAAAACCTGAAAAATTAAATTCAAAAGATTGACTGTGATTCAGTTTTAAAATCGCATAGAAGCACAACACATCTTTACTCAAAAGATATCTAAATTCAAACTTTTCTGAATTTCTTAAATAGAATCTGTTTAAACTACGAAACTGTTCCTCCAAAATAACGAAAATACTACATTTCTGAAGCTATTTGTGTGACGTTGTCTTGTATGTGAAGTTGAAGAGCTGCTCGCAGTCATACATTACAATGCACGTCTTAACGAGCACTAAACCAAATATCGCTGTCAGTTAACATTGGGGTTTACGATACAACGGACGCATCAACAGTCAAACACAGCATAGTTACGTCGACAAGTCTAGACATTTAATTATTGTTGCCGCACTTTATGTTACATCATAAAAGGAGAGCTGACGACAAAGCTGTCAATATGTGTTTAGAAGTAAATCGTTAGGTAAACCACACTGCTCCTCGGTGGTTCAGCCGTTCACTGTGATATATGGTGTATTAATGGTTGCAAGTCTATCTGCTGAGAGCCGGATCTGATAGATTAGGCCAAAAATTTATTGAAAGTGTTTTTTAAACATCATATAACCTGGGTATACAAAAAGCTTAAAAGATTCCGAAAGGATATTTACAAGCGAATCTCATTGCGCTTATTCGACTAGTTTTTTGATTGCATGCCGTAAAACCCATTTTCTTTCTCGGATATTGAGAATCTTGAAAGGGCCTAAATAGACCTTTTTATCCAACAAGTTTACATCCGTATTGCCAATTGTTTTCGTCATTTTAGGGATACCGCTTTCTTGATTTGAACATATTCGAGTAAAAATACTCTGCATTTGTCATATCAATTCTCTAATTAGTTTAATTTGTACAAATTTAGGCAAATTAAGGGAAACATTGATCCCGTGGCAAAATGTGTACACAAAGGCCGTTGAATGATAATCACAGCCTATACTAGATGCGTGCATGTCAAGTTCTAGTTTTTGTCAATCGTCTAGCCGATGTATCGGAGGTTTTATTTGAATGTATCTCGACCCATAGTAACAATTTACTCATGCTGGCTAAGTTTATCGTCCTACGACGTAAGTTTGTTATAAAGCTTCGGGATTTTGTAATCGGTCTTGACGTGATATTTTCTTGTTTACTATCAGAGATACACAAGATTGTATAAAATGGGATCTCGGTGCGGTTTCTCCTGGGTGTTATTAAGGAAAATTGTAATTATTAGCTCTACTTCTTCTTTTGCCACATGCACACAGGTAGAACTAGTTTGTTAGGGACATTTTGTAATAAATGAAGTATGTATTTAAAATTATACGTTGAAACCGCTGATCTCTGTTGGACCTTGACAAGCCTTTCATTTTAAAGTATGGCTCTCCGCTCACGGTGTACTTTTAATTCCAATGCTTTTATTTATTCCGTGCCAGGGAACTAGTCATTGGTAGGACAAACACTGACATAACGATACATTAAAATGCTCCAGTCTAAGAATTTACTCCTATGTGTTAATTGGCCGACTTACCTGATTGCATTGATAACTGGTTTGCTGATTTAACACATACACAAATATGGAAGACTAATTGAACCATCTGCTCGACGTTAGTAGCAACTAATCATCAAGGGGGGACTCTGAGAATAAGTTTGTTATTGCACATGTCAGCCATGCCACATTTACAAATCTTACATGTCGATGTGTTTTCATTAGGGAAGAAAGATCATCGAAAAAGAGCGGTTATTGTTATTTTATGTTTTCAACTCCGTATACTTCCCAAAGTGTAAGTTGATTGGAACAGCTTTAACGTCTGTAGTAATCCTTTGAAGTGAGGAAACTCGTTGAAGACCCACGCTGTGATTCCTCAGACTCAGGGTAAACTAGCTGTCAAAATATTACATCTCATAACAATTGTTTATATATGTACACTTAGAATAAAGGGTGGTCTCAAATCGGCCAGGAAATATATTTACAGGAGTAAACAAATGAGATTACGCTTAACTGATCCATTGCTTTGTCTTATATGGAACATTTAATATTTAAGTCCTAGTGTAATATTGAGTCAGTGTCTTTCAGCTGTGCACTGAACTACCAAACTTTCTACAAATGTAATATCCATCTCGGGTTCAAGACCACCTGTTGGGGGTATACCACGGTTAGCATCCGTCGTCGGTGGATATCCTGGGAAGGTTTTGACCGTGTTTTCTATAGCGGCTTTTAGTCAATTAGCTGCAATGTATAGCCATCACATAACTTGAATGTCTTAAGACGTTAGACGCCAACCAATAGTAGTGCGCACACGTTAATGTCTAATCCATACCCATATTCCCCAGGCATCTGATATTTCCACGATGTCATCAGCCTTGTCCCGTGTCGGTGGACAGGGAAAGATCAGAGCGATTTGATTAAAACGAAGAGACCAATCAAATACATCTGCTACTTTTCAAACAGTGTATCATTGTAAATAACACAGAGATACAATATCAGTTACGAGCATTGGCCCTCATCATGCGTATTCCTGGTTGTCGGTTACAGTGGTCATGTTGAGATTCTACTTTACTTTGTTCAATATTATGTATGGCATGAACAGTCCATCGCACCTGCTTATATCGTCAATTTTCGGAACACACATAAGGACACTAAGTGTTTGATGCTGCTGGATAAGGTAATTTTAGATTTTCCTCTTTTTTTCATGATTGTTTGGAAAACTTTCCATACAACAAGCTCTATCGCATTTGGAAGTTTCTTCAGACTATGGAAATATGGTCTAACAGGACCTAGCTGTTTTGTAACCATAAAGTACAGTCTAGCTTTTCACCGCAGACTGGGAACTTGGGGATAAACCAGCGTCATTACTGTCTAACCAGGAAGTTACGAAAAAACTCTTCTTTTACAACAAACAAAAACACCCATGTACAGGTGTAATGTAGGTCAACAGAAAATTGATCACTTCTTGTTCATTCAAGAATGATTAAATTTGTTAGTATCACCTTTAATGTTGTTGTTTGATTGATTGGTCGGGGTGACTCTGCTATCTTTAAAAAGATAATCGGATTCATCTACAACTGAATGACATCATAGCATAGTCCCGGTGCCTTTATACAGCTGTAATTCGCTGACGATGACCGCACAATTTCAGCGAATATCACTACATCCAAAATGGCACCGGTTTATGACTGTGCGGAATGTAAGTAAGTCATGGAGGTCAGGCGGCTTCCGGTTTTAATCAAATGGGCTTAGCTTATAGAAGTTAATCCAGAAAATTAACTTTCACTTCAATTTGAATTATGAAATTTTGTCTCGTCAAAATGACCACCTATTTTCTTGAGTGAAGGGTTAGTGAGTAATGCATGTTGTCCTGGTACTCTCAAATCCTGTAAGTGGCAGCACCAAATCTGTCCTGTTTTGTCATTGTTTGTTGCCAGTGACATTGATGTTGACAAAATTTATGTTTATTTGAATTATTCACCTGTTGTCGGCTGTGCTTAAATACCTCGAGTCGTACATATACATTCCTCTGGACGCTTTACAAAAAAAGTTGCAGTATTAAAGTCAGATCCTCTTTTTCGGGTGCTAAAGCTATAGTTTCCGTCATCTACCCATTGGACTGGCCCGTTGTGATTTGAGTCAAAAAGCCTTAAACACAACGTCAAACCACAATCAAAAACAAAAACTTACCGTTTCTTGATTGTGAAAATTTTCCAAATTGATCAAATGAACTTGGTATTCAAGATCTAGTTGGAGTTATACTTGGCGATAGATGACAAGTAGGAGCAAATAAACTGCTATTCGTCGCTGTTTTACGATGAGATGGAGGCGCTAGTGGTCATATAGTACATTTTTGCGTCGACAAGTCTAGACACTTAATCACTATTACCGCACTTACTGTGTTACATTATAAAATGGCTGACGGGAAAGATGTGTATGTTTGTTTAGCAGTAACTGGTTAAGAGACCATGATTGTAACATATGTTCCAAGGATGGATGTTCTCAATTCGAACTGCGGGCAACTTCACGTCAAGTAAGTAAAGTCTTGAAAAGTAGGTCATAATAACACGTGTTTATCTAGAGTCATAGCTGACCATTATTGGAGTATGTTGATCATGTAAACAGTATATAAAACAACAGCATGGTTACTATTAAAGAGATACATCAATAAAACGCTGTTAATTTATCATCGATGGAAATGTAGCTTGACTTGGAGGCAAACCTGCTTAGCACGCACCAGAGTCTGTCAAGTGGGACAGAACTGTCATTGCTGTAGGGGAGTCTGAAGGGTTGATTTCATTATCACCAGTGACATTGCACCTTGGTGTTGATCACAATAGGTCGTGGTACTAAATGGTAAGATTTATTGTACCTCTTGAAGGCGTTTATAATTTATTTCTAGTGAAAATGTATATCCTTATTCTCAATCACGTTTTCTTCCCGTTCACGTATGATTGGTCAATGGTTCTCTGTGAGTTAATCTGCGAGTGACCATTCTACATGCCCATTATAAGTTAAAGCTCGAATAGATGATAAACTATGTTAACCTAGTCGCCTATGACAAGCCGTTCATCGCTTCTATATTTATTTTACATATGTCAAATTAGTTTTGCTTTTATTTTACTTATGTACAATTCTTTTTCAAATATGTTAAATTTTTTTTTTTACTTATGTAGAAAACATTTTCATTTATGTTAAAAATAGTTTTAGATATGTAAAATAAACATCTATTCTACATATGTAGAATTCTTTTCAACATACATGTATGTACAATCTTTTCAACAATTTGTTTTTTACATAAGTAAAATAAAACACAAAAACCTAACTATTTCACATATGGGAAAAAGAATTTCACTTATGTAAAATACAATTTTATTTTAGATATGTACAAAAGAGTACCACTGATCAAAAAACTCATAAATGATTTCTCCCCATAGCAAGGGAGCGTATCCAACCTTCGTTTGTGCTCCTATCGTCTTGTGTAGACATTCAAGACGAATGCAAAGACGATAAGAATATATTCTACATGTTGTGCAATTTTAGTCTCAACAGGGCACACTCCTTAACGAAATTGGCAATTACGGTGACAAATAAAGAATGAATATTATATCAGCCGACGGGTTTATTCGGATTCTGTATGTTTATGGTACACTACATCATTTTATTGTCCCGACGAATCAGACGTAGTAATGCAACGTAATGCAGCATGCTCACTACGGAATCGGTCGAAATTACCTGTAGGCCTGTAAAACAATTATAGTTTCCCTAATTTATTCTTCGCTAGAAAATAACAGATGCTTTGGGAAACGCAAAGGCTGGATGTACTTCTGATCAGATTGTACTTTTTGTTCACATTTATTGCCACTGTGAGAGAGAAGTCTGTAATGGAGGTCTTGGTGGCTTTTATTTTACATATATACAAAAAGAGTTCCACTCACCTCTTTATTTTACATAAGTGAAAAAGATTTCTACATCTGTTGAATTAAGGTTTATTTTACATATATCGAATTCTTTTTCAGACATGTTGAATTCTTTTCCACATAAGTGAAATTCTTTTCAACATATGTAAAATTATTTTTCAGGTATGTAAAATAAAGTCATTTATTTCACATGTGTGGAAAAGTATTTCAAATATGTGGAAAAAAATTCAACACATGTAGAATAAAGGCCGAAGTGATAAAACGGCTTGCCATAGTCGTCTGTCAGTCTCCTCATACATTACTTTCACAAAATGTTTGTTTACATTACTTATATACCTTGAGTCGGCTGTGCTGCAATACGTAGAGTATTGCCCAAACCTTCACAACATACAGTGACATCTTGTAGAAGTAAAGATAGTCTACATATTGCAAGTATAATTATATTCATTCCTCTCGACGTTTAAAAAGAAAAGTTGCAGATATTTATGTCAGATAATCTTTGTCGAGATCTAAAGCTATGGAAGATTGTTCCGACCACCAGGTCTAGGATATTTAACACACTAACAATGTCTGTTTTGTGTTTTTGAAACTTCATCATTGTACATAACATGCATGTGATCTCGGTGATGTTTTTCTCAAGCGATATCAAACACTGGGAAGACAAACATACATGGTTGATGAACTAGCCTTGTCAGTGACCATTAAGGTTGGCAGTGGATTGTGAGAAAACCCAATACTGTTTTTTTTTTGTCAAAGAGGCGATTTTTGTCTGTAAGATGTTACCTTGTCATCAGCAAGCATGGACACCATTCTCTCCTCACAACGCGTGGGTGGATGACGTCATATCTGTAGTTATACTGTCTCTTACGTAATTGTAAATGAGATATAAAGAAATAGTGTTCTATTTTTTTCCTCATCAGCCAAACAAAATTTAGCACTGTTTTTGTTTTACTCTCTATTTTTACCTTGAGAGATAAATATAGACTCATTACCTTAATATCCCCTAAATATTAAACAAAAACCACCAAGATTTAAGGGATTGTGTCTCTGTAATAAATACTTTACCAACGTATTAAATAGAGCTAGCTTACGCACACGAAGCATCACACTTGGAATAGAAAACATCACCAAAAAATATACATATCTTTGTGTTATTATACATTGTGATTCCCTGCAAGTATCACTGTTTGGGAAAAAACCTACGAGATCGTAGGCCTACATATAAATGGCGAGGCTGTCTTTACATGGTGTAGAATTTGTACTACCTAGTCCTAATACTATACGTGTAATAACATATCATTTATATGGACATTCTGTCTGCAGCAAAACGATTATAATTTTTTAATATTAATTTAGAGAATAAAATAACTTTTGGTGAAGATTTTGTTGGTCAATTAAAACTAAAAGGCAGAATTTAGTTTGTCCGTTTATTTAACTATTTTTATTAACAATTGTATGTGTTTTGTCGACCTTCAGCAGGCGTCAAATTGAGTTATTATTTGAACAACCTTTTCATCGTGTCATTCGACTCGGGTGGCAGTAAACTGCTGCCATTTTATTTATCATTGAAAAGGGGTGAATACTCAAGGAAGAACAAAAAATACGTGTATTTATTTTCGCCCCCAACCTCGCTGCAAAATGAATTAGCGCTTCGATAATTTTTTTCTGTGTATAATGTTACACGGCGGGCAGTAAAATGTTGACATTTCATTCATCAACCAATTTTTAGGAGGGGCTGGAGGGAGCGTATCGTTTATGTGAGATAACGCCCTACAACTTGTATTGGTATTTATTTTAGAATCCAACAGACACAGATTGCTGCTGGGTTTTTAACTAAACCTAACCCTCAATTAACCCTAACTCTGACTCTTAAATTCACGTTATATCTTACCTGACAAAAGTAAAACAAGGACAAAATGACTGTCAAAACAAGCCAGCCGTTCTGGGCCCAACACTTTTCGATAGTTGATAGTAAACATTGGGCGTGCCACAACAGTTATACATGACCACCCTTTATTAGTTTTAACCGTTGTTACTGCACCTTTTGTTAAGTAAACAAAATAACTTTCAAGGGGTGCTTATATTTGTTTGGCCCTTTGGCTAAGGGCTGTTTGTTTGAAGAGTAACAATGTTGTCTTTACGTAGCTCTGGAGAAATATTTACTTTCCAACATTTAGGAAACGCTTTACATCTTGGTTTTGCTAGTGGTAATTATTGTTGGGATATACCGCCTTCATAAAAGTGAAATACATCTAAGCATGGCGTAAAACACCAATCAATTAATCAATCAATCAATCATTATATTTGTTTTGGCCGTACTGAAGGTTATTTCACTGATATGGCGGCGTGCCGGAAATCACCCTCCACATCATGGTCATAAAAAAAGATAGCCAGGATAAACATAGGACCATGCATCACAAGACCTATATAATATAAAGACACCACAAACAGATTGGCTTCGTGTTGAGTTTCCCATCAAGTAAATTGTAATTGTTTGTTGTAATATATGTTATTGGTATTAACCTGTTGACAACTAAAGGATATGTAAGCGTAGGCTTGATAAAAAGCTATCATAAACATGTTTCTAGGTGAAGTGAATGTCCAGGGTTCGATGAATCGTCATTCGGATATTACGATGTTGTCAACTGAAAGCATGCAAAAACTGATTGCTTAAAGGCATTACAATCAAACCGAATGGTTAAAAGTGAATGGAAGCCAGCTTTCAGCAGCACGGGCCTATCGCCAGCGTGAATGGAGCGTAACTTGGTGACATGTGCATTAATCGTCCACTGGAATCTCTAAACCGGTTAACTACTGGACACGTTTTACTCGATTCAGTGTATGTTCTGATCTTCCTAAAAGACAACACAGGAACACGAATATGGCTGGTCTCCTGAATTGATTGATAATAAACCCAGACTGAATTTAGTTCCTTGCAATATGCCAATGTTCTGAATGACCACGTTTGACAACAAAATTTGTATGTTTAGGTGAATTAAAAAGAGCCGTTTATGGCAAGCCGTTTTATCACTTCTACCTTTATTCTACATATGTCGAATTAGTTTCGCTTTTATTTTAATTATGTAAAATTATTTTCCACATATTTGAAATTCTTTTTTAATTATGTTGAAAAGATTTTAACTTATGT
>JAVFBX010254795.1:0-19221 GCA_034783855.1 Mopalia kennerleyi | reverse complement strand
TAGTGGATATCATTAACAGGTTAATAAAGAAACCACTGGGAGTAGAATGGATTAGTGGATATCATTAACAGGTCAATAAAGAAACCACTTGGGCTGGAATTGATCAGTAGAAATCATTTTTGTATGGAAATCATAATCAGGTATATGGAAGTTTTCATCAAAACGCATTTTATGCCTTACTTATTTCCCTAACATTACTATACCGGTACGTCAGCCCAATGGTTGAAGGACATCACCATGGACTCCACTGGTAACAAACGGACAACAATCACATGACGCCATCTCCAGAAAGAATGGCTTCCTGTTGCCCCTTGGCACTAAGAGCACCAGGAAGCTTCTTCCAATCTCCCACCGAATTGCTTCTTTTTTGTGTGTGTTTGTTTGATAGTGGTTTAACGTCATACTCAAGTGTATTTCACTTATAGGAGGACGAATTGTCCTCTACTCAACTGATCCTTGCTTTAAATAATAACGGTGGAAAACCGATCACCCCCACGATTGCCGGAGCCACATCGTGGGACTCACTCATATAACTGATGGTCAACAAACGGACTCGATTCAGTCAATGGAAAAATATAATAAAGTAAAGCAAGCATCAATTGATGTTTACACTGTTTTTGCTATGTTAGATCTACAGTTATTGCTAACTTCTTGTTGGCTAACAAATTTGGAAATGTAACTCATATACCTTCAGACTAACTTCTATAATGTTTAGAATTGACTGCGGAGTGATCGATGTAGTGCTGGACCCCTCGTCTCTTAGTTCCATGCACGGAAGTCTCAGATCATCAGTCAAATAAATCTTGTGAATTCAAAAAGGCATTCTTCACTGTAACAATTTACTCAAGTATTTCCAGCTGTTAAGATGGCCAGAAACTCATGTGAGGGCTTGAGATTGTGGTTATTACTCCGACAGCCTCTGAACTCTACCAGGGTGTCTCGATTGTTTAATTCCTACAGATGAGTGGTTTGCGTCTCTTTGTTGATATACTCTCTGAAAACCAGTTCGTCAAACAGTCTTGAAGGGAACAACACAGGTTCACTGCCAGCCCTTAAGAAAGGAAAGAGGGAACCAAATCAAAAACACAAACCATAGAGATATAGAAAAAATACAAGAATAACACAAAGGTAGAAAGAATTAGAGAGACAAGAAATAGATAAGATAAAATATAGAAATAAAATATCATTCTTTGAGGAGGGAGAGAGGCAGTGTTCCTGGCACCTATAATCCAAACAGATCCCTTTAGAGATTATCTGGATTAACTCCTAATGGATTAACAATTAAGTTCCACCCAGACTAATCCATTACCAATTAAGTTAATATACCAGCAGTAATGTTAGCAAAGAAATAAATCAGAGGAAACGAGTTGCATTTGAAATCGAACACACTTTATTAACACATTACAGTTAAATGTTGATGATTGCGATCTTTATCATGTACATAATTATGTCAAGAGGAATATTAAGGAGATTGTGATCAAATGAAAACCAATCTGTATCTACAAAATACCGGCTTTCCCAGAGTAACAGTTGTCCAAGAATGTTTGACAACATCATATTAAAGTTGACCCTCATCGAGTCCATCAAGTACAATAAATAAACTCCTTAAATAACAATGTAATGAATCTTACAACAGACTTCTGTCAGGCTATTGGCACAAGATAAGTGTTTCTTAACAACAAAGACACCAGAGAAAGCACAGTCAACTTAGACATAGGATACACTTCTCTCTTTATTAACTAAAAGATCAGAAGGTAAATTAAAAAAATTCACGCAGATGTTATTAAAACTGGTTAATGATATCCAACAAGCATGTTATTTATTGATTCACATAGACACCTCTATAAGAGGTGTAATTAGTTTACAGCACCATTACTATAGGACAGATATAAATGTTGACTAGAAGCACTAACTTCGTCTCCCTCCTCATCCACACAAGAATTCACAAAATTCAGGTAATAATCCTGCATGTTTAGACATGCACCAGTTAATAAAATGAATACACAGGCTACAAACTCGGGGTTAGTAAATAGCCAGACAAGTCATTAATAAAGGTATGAAAAGCAGAGCCACAGGATCAGCATGCAATGAGCAATCAAAAGACAAAACATAAAACTGAAAGTAAAAACAAAAAAGGGGGAAAAAACGTGAGCAAAGATTAAGATGAAAGGCATTGCAGAATTCAACCATTGTAAAATAATATAAAGAAACGACATAAAATGGTGCACATTATCAACTGTGAAAAAAGTACAAAATTAAAATGATAAAACATAGAATTGGTTATGCCAAAAGTTAGGTAGTATAAAGAACATTAAAAAATAGATGAACAAAAATAAAACATGCTGCCAAAGTAAATAAAGAGAAGTATTTATAAAATCAGACCATAAAGAAAACATGAGAACTCAGACCAAAATTCCATTCATTTAACATTAGATCTGATTGTTTCCTGTGGAGAGGAAAAGCTAATAATTGAATATCTAACTGACAGCATGTCAATATAGACAATCATAACAACATCAGGCTGATTTCAGAGCAGAATCCATGCACATATCACATACAAACATGGAAGCTGAGCATTCGTGCTGCTAAATAGAAAACTTCCATAAATACAGACTCTAATTGTCTCCGTTTACACTTGAACAGCACAGCCCAAAGCCACCACCTCTGTCCACTGGAGCTCCAGCCTCCCTCTAAAAATCAAACACCACCATTTATAGCAAAGTATTAACATAATACATGTTCTGGCTACAGACAAGGGGTTTCATAGCAAGCCGACAATCAATGTAATATTGTTACACTATATCTACATGTACAGTACTAGTATAGAGCAGTAATATGTTCCTGTCTAAGTAAAAAATGACTTGGCTCTCTGAGCAGATAATATCCTAAGTGCTGCAGAAATGAGCCATGCCATTTTGTGAACAGGGGTGATTAAAGCTTGTGCAAATTGTCCGATACAAACACTCAATCCGTGCCTACTATTTAAAACATTTTTAAAAAAAAAGCATTTGTAACAAAATAAAGCTGCTGTTCTACATTTGGTAAAAGTGATGAGGTGAAGGAAGTTATAATTATTATAATCTAGTTTATATTAAAATTAAGGCAGTGTGAGACAAACATTAAAATCATTCTCATTAGCAAAGATGACACATATAAATGAAATATGAAAAGAATCTTTTGGCGAATTGAAAGCATCACCAAAAGTTTGACAAAGTTTGCTGACAGTATTATGGCATGTCAAAATGTGTATAACAACATCAACTGGGGGAATGCAAATCAACAATACAACCATAAATGTAGGATTGGGTCAAATTTGTGATGAAAATGTAAATTAAGGATAAAACAAGAGATAAAACATTCTACAAAACAAATCACAACAATACAACAGGTTATTGCTTGGCGAGAGATCTGCTAATACTGATACTTCAATACCATGCCCATGCCATATCACCTCAAATAACACTTGTGATGTTTTTATCAATATGGGTAAAATGACCATATGCTTTTATTGAAATGTAACGGTACAAAGAACTAGTGGAATATACAGAATGTACAGGATGATATAGATGCAGTCAATGTATTATAATAGGTTGACCGGTATATGCCAGTATGTGTGAGTGCCGGTTACATACAATATAATACAAACAATAAAAATCAGATGAAGTCATTGTAAAGGACTGCTTGGCACCAATCCTAATACGAACATCTGTCTAGCATAAACCATGAAACAATTGAACAAAATCACTAAGAACAGGTATAATGGAACAGTTTATCGGAAAGTCAAGCTGCTAAAGAACATTAATTGAATCAAATGCTAGACATATCAACAGCGGGCATCTATATATTTGTCACCTAGATGTGATATATTTTATAGAATAACTCAGCACATTGTTGGCCGACAGTATTGCTTCAAATATCCATCTGGGCTGATTTTTTAAAAACAAGTAAAACATTGAAGATGCCATTAATCAATCATTATTAACTTTCAAATTTGGATATTTATCCATTACAGTTATTAAACAATAAATAATTATGTTACTGTGTGGTTAAATCACAATCGATATCATTCACCAATCCGATTTAAACACAAATACATGTATGTCCAGCAAAGAGGTCAAAGATGATCAACAGGTTTCTATAGATCACGCTTGAAGTACTCGTCTCAGGGAATCCAGTATCTGTGGGGAATTATGCTTCTATCTTCTTTTTTCACATAATTGAGGTAACAATAAATCAATATTACAAGCATCTCTTTATCTGCAATTTCCTTAACACAGTACTGATATAATTTACTGAAGACAACATGGGCTGTCAGATGCCATGAAATCCAATCATTTACTTATTTGGTATTGTGTGCTGCAGTAAAGTCATAAAAGAAGTATATCTTACAAAAGTGACTTTTCATATATAATCTATAAAATAATATTAATACAGCATTTACAATAAAACATCTTGTGTTCATTTACTGTACTTCAACTGTCATAATGAAAGGGATCCTTTACTGTTTACAAAATGCCAATTCATGTTTACTAGATGTTTAAAAATCTAGCAAACCAGGATCAATTATCTTCAGGACAAACAGAGCTTTAAGCAATAAAACATCAACAGAGAAGAGAGCCTTCATCAATGAGACATCAAGAGTTTAAAAGGGCATCCAGGCCACTCAACAACATGGAACCAACTAGAGCATTCACCAACGAGGCATTCATCAACGTGCCACACAGGACATTCATCAACAAGACACCCAGAGCATTCATCAACAGGACACCCAGGGCATTCATCAACAGGGCACCCAAGGCATTCATCAACAGGACACCCAGAGCATACATCACCAAGACACCCAGGGCATTCATCAACAGAGCACCCAGAGCATTCATTAATAGAACACCCGGAGCATTCATCAATAGAACATCCAGAGCATTCATCAATAGAACACCCAGAGCATTCATCAATAGAACATCCAGAGCATTCATCAATAGAACATCCAGATCATTCATCTACAGGATAACTTAACCCAGGTCGACCCGCAAAATAGAGCATCTGAGGGTTTGGCAATTGAAAGCATTAGACAACATCTTAGAGCATCTAATTGGGCTTATGCACAGTTGTTCCAAGTGACCAGCGAATGAACATTTTCTACATTTCTGTGATCACAGCTACTCATCACACCTTTTTTTGCATTTAAAACTATCAGTCCTGAAACGATAAGAATTAGAACTGTGTATATTAATTCTGCAGAATATTTGCATGAGTTTGTTTCATTATTTGCATATTATACTCAATGTTTTCTATGTCACATGGAACCTTCATTTTTAACTCTTTAAATACATTTGGATGCTACAAGTGCTTGGATTGATTGATTGAAGGATTAGTGTTTTACGCCATGCTTAAGGGTATTTCATTTACATGACGGCTGTGTATTTAAAAAATGTGACACTTGCACAACCATGATGTGAAGCGTTTTCACCATGTTGGAAAGTAAATTTTCTACCAGTACGAAGAAAAGACAGCATAGCTACTCTCCAAACAAACTGCCCTTAGCTTTAATGTGCATGTGCAGGTCAACTACGAACAGGACACCCAGTGCATTCCTAAACAATACTCCCAGTGCATTCACCAACAGTACAACCAGTGCATTCACCAACAGGACACCCAGTGCATTCCTCAACAGGACACCCAGTGCATTCCTCAACAGGACACCTACTGCATCCTTCAACAGGACACCCAGTGCATTCCTCAACAGGACACCTAGTGCATCCTTCAACAGGACACCCAGCGCATTCCTTAACAGGAAACCCAGTGCATTCCTTAACAGGACACCCAGTGCATTCCTCAACCAGACACCCAGAGCATTCATCAACAGGAAACCCAGTGAATTCATCAATGTGATCCCCATAGAATTCATTAACATTCCACCCTTAACAGTAATCAACAGAACACCCAAAAGATTCATCAAGAGGACCCCTAGATGATGATCAACAGAACCCCTGAACACTTATCGTGTCTGGATGAACAAATCCAAAATTAGTAACCAGAAACTAGGGTTATTTGAGTTTGTTTGTTTGTTTGTTTGATTGGTGTTTAACGTCGTACAGGGTTATTTGAGAGCATGCATTGTGTACGATATATTTTTGCTTTGAAAATATATATGAAGATAAAAAGTATACAGAGAATGGTCCCTTTCAAAATGACGATGAAATCAAGATTAGATCAGACTATAATATATATTTCAGTGTCACCTTAACCATGCTAACTTGAGCTTAGATGGGACGGACTTTGACATGTGTTTCCTTTACACACTTAATGCAGCATCTTACAGATAGAGAATAAAAATCAAGCAGACTTGAAATGACAAAACAGTAGAGAATTAAAAATCCACACAAATATCTCCTTTCTAACATATGCCACCAAATAAGCAGCTAATATGAGAGAGGATTCATTGCTTTATTGATTGATTCATTGATTGGTGTTGGACAGTCTTGCTCACAGACCGTTCACATGTATGCCAGGAGTTTACTTCTAGCGGTAAAAGAGAATCTATGAAGTGTTCTATACACAGGCTTTATAAGTTTGTTTGATCGGTGTTTCACTCATATGATGGAGTGCCAGGCCAGTGGTTGAAGGAAATCACCCTCTCCATCACCGGCAACAAACAAGTACAACATGCAAAAACACTGACATAACAACAGATTGGCCCCGTATTGCCCCATAGCTATGACAGGGCAACACGAGACTTAAAGTAGAATAATAATGATTTTCCACAGCTGACAACACGAATATTCTTAAACACATACTGATATCACATACGGAGGCCAGATATCAGGTTAGATTCCAGGACTGGTCCCTTGTATATATCAAGAAACTAGTAGTTAGACAATGTGAAAAGAAATAATAACATTTCTTTGAAAATATCCGCTATATGTTAAAGTATACACTGCCCAGTTACAGACAACAAAATTGACATAAAATCGACATGAAAAAAGGGCTACAAGCTTTAAGTTACAATGGGGATGATGCAATGGTACTTTCTGGTGAGAAATTAAGTTAGCAATCAAAACATATAACATGGACTAATGCTTACTTGTTGATTTACACGTTTTTAAAAATATTGATATGAAGAATTAATATTCATTTGTCATTATCATACCAGCTCACTGTACACAACATAATTTCACCGGCTACAGGTTTGTGACTATTATATAAAAGAATGATTTGAAAAGCTGTAAGCTGTCATAAGCATAAGGGGGGAGGGGGTGATTGTCTTGATGACGCAGGATGAGAGTAGCTGATTTACACCGATGAAGTCCACTAGGATTGTTGAAGTTGTAGCATACCATGTATCAAAGGCAGTAGCACTATACAGAGGAAATTATTGAAGCAAATAGGAGCTTTGTGTGGTTAATGAACTCTGGGAAGGACAACAGCTTATCTCGGATTCACACTCAATGTCAACATGCCCACACATTTACATGGTATTTTCATACAAAAAGTCAACATAACTTAAAAAGCATGGAAACACGGCCTCATCTGGAAACATCAAAATCACTGTTGGACTCCTTGTCGCTGCACACTACAACCCTTTGGGTTCAACAGGCCATGTATCCCCAGGGACACAGACATGGACATAGCTACTGGAACACATAACTAACAGAATCATTCCATAGAGACAACAGAGACTACAGGGCACACACATTCTCAATATGGAAGCTCATACCGTTGTATTCTCTTGAGTCAGCTCTATACCTTCATTATACCTGGGGTACAAAACAGGAGGGTAGAAATGGGCGTAAAATGGGCGTAACAATAGGCTTATAGGCTCAAACCCACCAAAATTTAAAATATTACATAATTACATAATAAGTCATCAGGAGCATTAACAACATACAAAAATAATCCAGCACTATGCAGTCTAAATCTCATCGGAGATTATGTTTTATACATAATAATTATTAATAAACAATGAAAATTGCACACAATTAGATTTGATGATAATGAATCGGTCTCTAATTATACAGTTTGAATGTCTAATGGTATGGTCTAACAATGTGTAGAATGAGGAACAAATGATGAAAACATCTATCCTTCACCAAGCCAGATATATATCCCGCACACCCCAGCCATCAAGCCCCATTGTTAAAACATAAAGCAGCTATAAACAGCAATAAGTTAGTTATGATACATGGGATGATATATATATATATATATATATACACATATTTATATATTTGGTGAGTGGTAGATCAGACCATATCAAAGTCCGGTTGGTCAGTTTTGTAAATAGCTGCCCGGTAGCTGTACCTATCTGATAGACTCCTCTGGATGGAGCGGTTGTTTTTCACTGGTAGTGGAGAGGCCCCTGAGGCCCCATCATGTTCATCCACTTCACCTATAGACGTCTCCACCAAGGAAGGCTCTAACTCAGGAAATGTAGCCATCTTTGATTGCAGCAAAAACACATACGTCTTAAATCGCTTCAACTGAAATCATACAAAGAGAAACCGTTAAAGCAAACTAAGATTGATGGGTTTTCAATACCTAAAGGGTGTATTCCCTAATATTCAGGGAGGGGCCTGTTCCACAAAGCGACCTTAGCCTTAGTTTATCTAAATTGTCATGGTGACCAGTAGTGAAGGTATTGTGTCGTCATGGTAATTAAGATGAACTTAGTCTAAGATCGCTTTGTGGAACAATACCCAGGGCGGGAATCAGACAGTGCCTGGGCCATTTTATGGATGGACGTCTCGCTCTTTTTACAAGCTCTGAGAGAACATTTGAATTGTCGCCTGGTTCGCTGCATATATTCACAAATATGACCACTTCGAGGACTCCCGTTCTCTTTCCAAAGCAAATCGGCGACACGCGCATACGCATGGAGATCAGCTACATAATCATTCCAGCCTGGAACAGTATAGCTCTTTTTAGTACTTAATTTAGAGACAGTACCCTTCCCTGCTAAGACGAGAGCATTTACAATACTGTTATAGTATTTACACAGGGCTTCACAGTGACATGTACATCCATTAGCAGAGCATATCAACAATGGTTTGATAAGTCCCTATGTTGAGACTCTAGTCTTGTTATATTTTGATTGGACCAGCATCGTGGCTTAGTGGTTAGTATGTCTGAATGGGTTTATGGCTAACCCTTCTTTGATTCGATATATTGCACAGGTCCAAGCCCAAGGTAGACCTGCTTGGGTATAGAGGGAATCACTTGAAGTGACCTCGGCTATACTGGGTGGTTTTCGAACGTTTTCTTCTGGTTTTTCCACCATATTAAGTAGTGTTGAGTAAAAAGTAGAGAATCCGTCATCATATAGGTAAAATACTCTTGAGTATGACTTTAAACATCAATTGCAGCAAACGAACAAACAACATATAACTTCCAGCAGTTCGGACACTCCAATTTTCGGACAGTCCATAGAAATAACATGTAAGACCCCCTGTTGTAAAGCTTATTTTTCTGTCCCAACTTATAGAAGTATTTTATGATTATATTGGAACAGCCGTTATAGTATCTTTCTCTCTTTAGATGGCGTCGAACTGGATCAAACCAGACTTCCAACCAGGTTTATACCGTCTTCGGAAAAAAATGATGATTGTGTCAGATGTATGCAGGAGACTGGAGGAACATCCAACCTTGTAACATATCTTCAAGGACACGGAAGAAGAATTCAACTACCTTGAAATGTCCGGAAACCAGCTTTGTTAAACTTGCACTTCCATGCAGAAGGAGTTGATCTCGAAAGACCTGAAAATCAAATCGTTACAGGCTTCACTGAACTGGCTGAGAGGAGGGAAAAACAAATCTTTGAAGGTCACAGCTAACTTGACGTCTCCATCTGCTTCCAATGTCCCCGAGACACCGGGAGAACAGTTGCCAGCCATGACAATCTTGTTTACATCTCAGCCTGCAAAAAGGGAGCTGTTAGAGGATGACAACATTTGAAGACACAGATGACCAGATGCTGTGTGACATTGTAGACATTGTTTATAAGGAAAAACTACTGAAGTCCTAATTGTGATCATTGTAGTTGTTATCATATATGGATCAAAGAGGTTTTGGTTTTTAATTGTAGATTGATTTGTGCCACCTTTTTGTAGTATTCTTTTTCTGCCAGTGACGCAGAGAGATTGAACTTGTTGCTAACAACATAAAATAAAATTGTCTAGTAGGTTTTGACTCAACGCGCTGCAAATGGTTCAAAGGGAAGGTATAGACTCTAATACACAGATGTAAAGATGGCACTTATGTATCTCGAAGTATAGTGTCAATTTAAAACTAACTAATACTTGCTTTGCTGTAAAACTATTACAGCAACTGTTTTTGCCTTACATCCTGCCAAGTGTACAGTACATCAAAACAACTAACCTAACGATATGAGCACACAGTGACATCACCCTCATTAGGTTAATTGTATGGTTTAGGCAGAGGCTTGTATTCTCACATGGACAAAATGAATATAACGATTTAACCACACATTGCGTTTAGGCTGAACACTGGTTTGTTCAGACTGAACACACAGTGAAGTTTCCCTTATTAGGTTAATTTTTGGTGCACTGCATGTAGTTAAGCGTGTCTTAGGTGGACTGCCGGGGTGGGGGTATATTGTTTAACAATCTCCGATTGCTTTTCTCCTGTTTTTATTAATTAAATTATATTTACGGGACAATGCCCAGTTAAATATTTCATTGAACTACTCCGTTTCCTTGTCATAAAGAAATATAACCTGATATTATGAGACACATAAATCGCCTGAAGTGACCATAAGAGCACGTGTACTACAAAATGGATATAATATGCTCTTAAATATGACTATATCGAAGTTTCTGATCCTGCTTAATGCGATTTCTCTACACATTAAAGCCTACATTAAGTAGGAATCATATCAGCCATGAGCCATCAACCCTTCGAACACAAATAAGGGACAATATTATTAGGTTAGTGCATCTGAATTAACGCATGATTCCGTTGATGGCCACCAGCAAATATCTCTACAGCAGGAAGGCTTACATCGTGAATATGCGAGAGCTGAATCACTACTGCATCTGTGGTGATTTGATATCACAGCATTCAAGAGGATAAACAGTTTCCTTATAATTGGTCGACGGTTTAAGATACAGGCAACTGAGAGTATGGATCACATATATTTCACCTGGTTTTAGCGTTAAACATCTAATATTGCGTATATATTTCTAAACAGTAATCACAATGTATATACATTGTTGTACTGAGTACGTCAGGAATTAACAGCGACAGTTGTGGAATGTTGTTGTGGACGTATAGTTTCAATGTAAACATAATACGTGGAAGTGTGATGTATTATAAGTCCGCAACTGCGAGATCTAAGATCTCCTGTTTAATTAAATTCGCTATGAATGTTAGCCGTGGGTCGATGTACATGATTGTGAATAAGTAGAGCGAGAGAGGTCAACCCATAGGACCAGATATACATTTAGATATATATGTATATACATTTTAATAACCATAACTGTTCAAAGTTTAGATAGTACCCAAGTGATCTAACCCAATGTCGTCTAAGAAAGCCGAAATAGTTATAATTTATGCAGTAACGTCGACACATAAATTTAGCCTACCAAAATGGAAACCGGGCGTAAACTTCGTAATGTTGCTCTTCAACATGGGTATTGTAAAAAAAATATAATCAAGTGTCGAAAACATCAGTCTTTGCTTTAAGCATAATTAACCATAACGTTGTCAAATTATTAATAGTTACGGTCAAATTATTATCCTATTGTATTTTAAATAAAGGTTCTAACATTTTAAAAATGTTTGCGTCGTTTGACCGAGATATGTGACAGTGGTTCATCGTAGACAGATACACCAGACCAACAACGGTCACTAACACAACAGATTGACAGAGTACATAACATCGCGGCATCGTCTTGACTCTCACAGGTCCGATAACTTTGAAAATGAGATGCCTTTTGATTATAGCGAATTTATATTGGGATAAGAAACACCCGGGGCCGGTTGCTCGAAAGAGGGTTCAAAATAGCGTGACCATCTAAATGAGGATTAAATTGAGCAACCCGTCCCTGTGTCTCGTTTCACAAAGCGGTCTTAGCTTACGTTGAATGTTACTTTCAACATTGCAGGTGAAGGTTATAACGTTTTACGTAACCTAAGATAGCTTTGTGAAACTGGCTCTTGGTCCACGGATAGGATAAATCTACCACATTTCTTGGTCTATTAAAGTGAGGCGGACTGTGGCTCGTTAAGCGGAAAGACTAAACACAAGCTTAGGTTTAATTTGAGAAAACATCAATATATTCGGTATATGTTATCGTCATTCGTCAACTATAGCCGGTCGTTTCTAAAAGCTTATTGAGTTGCAACATAAGCAACTGCATTGCAAAGAAAGTGTTATGGAGAAAAAGAGAGACATAATGCAGAAACATCGCCTTTGGTTATCGATTTAAACAGGGGAAAGGGAAAAAAACGTTTAAAATCTAAGACCAGGTCTGTTCAGTCTGATGGATTCTAGGTCACGTTTTCTGTGGTAAGGTAATCTCGTCCCCGTCTAGAACTGTTGAATTACATTCTGATGTCACTCTGGCGAATACAAAGCTCCGCTATTTATCATAGACTGACTACCCATAGCCGCTGAAAAGCTCACGGAATGCAAATGTGGTAGTAATAATAGCTTAACTCCCACAAAAAAGACGTTGTTTCGTTAGAGGTGTTTTAATAGATTCATTCAGTGATTGGTTGATTGGTGTTTGACGATATACTCAAGGGTTGATTGCGCAAATAAATATGACGGCTATATACACTTCCGGTTAGTAGCAAACTATAAAATTTGAATTGATGAGCTCTGTTAAAAAAGATCAGAAAGTGGTGATAGGACGATAAGTATTTTTTTTAAAGTTTTAAATAAATTTTTATTGTTATTAATTTAAACATGAATTTCTTTTATTATGCCAATTGATAGAAGGTTTAATAAATTTAAACGAGTTGATAATAGATACCGTAGCTGCAGAGGAGGAAAACAACTGCACAATCCTTGGATGTTAAACTGTTCTTAGAAACATGAGACTACTTTAACAGCCAACAAAAATATATCATATTGCATGTGTGACAACTGATTCTTTATTTACGGTGTAAGTTAGACAGTTATAGTTTCAACAGATGAACATTTAATTTGAAACATTTACCCTTTTTTAAACTTTTCACTGACATGTCTTGAAAAATGTTAGCATTAGTCTGCTTAAATTGTACTAAAGTGAAGTTACATGTTTATGAATGTATTCATTATGCATACATTTAAACACTCTCCATTAATAACGTAGGTCGCACCTAACTTTGATAACATAGTTTTAATCGTCACATAAAACATCTATAACAATAGAGACTGACCCCCCATCTGACGTCACTCATGTGAAGGACGCAAATGATTCTTGGATTTTGCAAAAGGGCCTATAGGATAATTTTCAGATAATAAATAGATTTGCGGATAATTGAGCTCAATTATATCAAATCAAAATACACATTGTCTACCATACATAAAACATACCAGCACGTCAGTTTTGATTTGCACTACCCCATAATAAACGGTTATCAATAGCTAACGATTATCTGTGTTAGTTTATGGGATCCGAGTTAAGAAAGCACTTAGGAAGCTATCCTATTACAAACACGGATTTTCATCCAAGTTACTTCTGTAACGATTATTCCTGAAAGTTAAATGAATTATGGTTATCGATGCCATCCATTTGTGTTGATAATATTTTACGTCAGCGATGTTTTTATGATAGGGGTTGTTTCGATCTGTTGTGAACATAATTTCGCAGGCGTAACGTCTAATTATGAAAAGGTTGACGTGACGAAGCAATTAAATGAGTATTTTAATGGTTAAGGGCAAGGCTCGGTGATGTCCAAAGCTGCTAATTTATCATTTATTTTAATGCAGATTTAACGCCATGGAAAATTGCACAATTAGTGATCTTTTTTAGGACCACTTATGCCTGATGCCCCAGTAATAGATTAATGCGTAGAAGTAAACTGATTAAGTCCCAAATGATCCCCCGTTGTTTCTTGGAATATTAATGAAGCCAATCTCCGATTAACACCCGGTGTTTAACAGTTTTTCGGCAATATTTAACTGCAGTTTGCATGTCTAATTTAGGTTGAATATTCCCCCTTATCGAGAATGTTTGTATTTCAACACTAGCGTTTTAATTGATTCCTTCAGAGATTGGTTTATTGGTGTTTAACGCCCGCTCAATACGGCACTGTTCACCGCCGAAAAAGGTAGGTGTACTTCAGTGCTAAAAAAGAAGGACCCGCGGCCGTGGAGTAGTGGTTAGCGAGTGCGCCTTTTAACACCTACTTCGTTGTATCGTTCACGGGATAGAGTCCGTTGTCGACCCTCAGGTATATGAGTGAGTCACAAGATGTGGCTCCGGCAATCGCTCGGGTGGTTTTTACGAGATTTTGCCACGGGTTCCACCATAATAGGGCAAGGAACAAGTGTGAAATGGGCAGTCCGTCGTGATATAAGTGAAATACCCTTGAGTACTACGTTAAACCCCAATCAAACAAACTAAAAAGGGAAAGTCGAAAGGGACCTTGGTCAAGTTAATAATAAACTAATAAAACGTTTGCGTAATTATATTCAATCAATGAGGGCTAATTCAGCTACCAATAGGACCCGCGTACATAGATACTTAAAAAATGGTCGTGAAATATCAGATTCTGTGTAAGTTCCCGAAAGATGAGATTAATTGATTGATTGACGTTTTACACCATGCTTAAATAGTATTTCGCTTATATCACGGCAGTGTATTCCATCAAGAATTGTCACGAGCACAACCAAGATGTGAAGCGTTTCCATAATGCTGCAAAGCTAATTTGCCTCTAGTGCTATAAAGTAAAGACAGCAGTGCTACTCTTCAAACAAACTACCTTTAGCCCCCAATATGAGATTTCCAGTAGACTATGGTAAAAAGTCAATATCCGTTCATTACTTTAAGATGCGGAACGGGACCCACCATTTATTGACATCGATATTGACATCGTTGACATTTTTCGATATTAATTATCCATTTATCGATAAATGTCACAGAATAATTGATATATAAACATGGAGATTCCTGTGCGGCAGCCGAAAATCACAAATAGTCCCAAACTCTCTTCTCACTGGCTAAACAAATTCACCGTAAAACTGACAGTTGTTCCTTACCTGAACAAAATGTTATTCTAGAAAAGTAACGCTTGATCGAAAGAACGAAATATCGTAAGTATAGAAGTTCGTCTAGGAATATAACGTTTGCAAGAACAGAGGTCTCCACCGGCAGCCGACATTAGCGTTATAAAAACAGACTATAACTACATCAATATTCAAACGGCAGTTTTCCCTCTCCCGAACTTACTTTCGTTGAAGTAGATTTGCAACGAGATGTGAATTTCTTTTTACGATATTCGCATACTTCAGTTTGATTCGATCCTTCGGACACTAGGACAAATAATACACATTGAAGGCCTAATGACTAACACAGCAATTACAAGCAATACAAAAAGCTGACTGCGCATGGTCGGGAAGACCAAGAAATTGCAATATAACAATGCAGCATTAATTTACTGTCCGCAATATCCACCGGATAAATACCTTCTTACAAATATTTCAGCATAGTGTTAGTCTTCAGCATATGAGAATATGGCACGATTTACTCATTGTATCCACGTCCAAAGTCGTCACGTTTTTATGAACCACAGCTTTATCGCAGATATACGCTGTATAGGGAAATTTAACTCCATGTATATTAAATGTTTCATTTCTAACATTTGATTTGCCAACGCACTGCCTGGAAATTAAAAATAATTTACTTTGGTTGAATTATATCAAACGATTGATTGACGATTAGTGTTTATTCGTCACTTTCAGTGGTATTTCACCTACGCTGTTGCTTGAACATATTTTCAACTTATTCGTATACCCATATTCTATATTTAACGATAGTTTCATTCAGTGGCACCCTTGGCAATCGACATGAAAAAGAAATAAAAATTTCACTGCAGAGAACATGCATAAGTGTCGAAATCCTAAATATGTTAACATACCAAATGTGTCATGTCGGAATTAAAGACTGTTAATATTGTGTTAAAAGTACCAATTATAATCAGTAAAAAGTTAGACACTGGGATGAGGGTCCAGTCCAATAATAAAAATTCGTAGCGACTCGAAAACACTCAATACTCTGTCTTTATTTTCTACGTTTGTGTAGAAAAGTAGGCCTTTTTACTTAATTGAATATGACTGAAGAATAGTCTATGTCGTCCTGTTTGAGTATAATTGTTTACATGATCTGCTATGGTATATGTGTGATCCGTTTGCCTTGGTAACCCATATAGGATTGGGCTCCTGGAAATTGTAGTAATCAGGAAGATTAGGAAATGAATTCATCTGATGCACTGATGAATCCCTGAAGCATCAATGAATTAAATACAGCCACATATTTATCCACTATTGCGAAATAAAGCTTTTTATCATTTCGTAAAGTCGTTAAGAAAAGTCTCCAGGCTATATATTGGTTGATAATCGGTGAGGGGTCTTGAAGCTTAAAAGAGAACAAATTAGTTTACCACGAGCTCGTATAAGATAACTTCCGTTCGTCGCCAACGTGCAGTGATTTGTGCACTGGACACAAAATACTGTCTCATAATAAATTGTTGTCAACGGGTATCAGTGTTCGTTTATCAGAATCGAGCTACGGAAGCACTTGTCTATCCTATTCAAACACATTCATCCAGGTTACTTCTGTGATAACTACTCCTGAAAGTTAAATGAATTATGGTTATTGATGCCATACATTTGTGTTTATAGTACTTTGCGTCAGTGCTGATATTTATTATGGGTTGATTTTCACATTCTCCGAAGCCACCTAACAACAAAACGCTCTTTGTGAACATTGATTCGCTGGCGTAACCTCTAATTATGAAAGGTTTGACGTGACGAAGCAACCAAATGAGTAATTAAATGGTGCAGAAAAAGGCTCGATGATATCCAAAGCTGCTAATTTATCACATATCATAATACAGGGTTAACGCCGTGGAAAATTGCATAGTTTGAGGTCATGGCTTATGCCTGATGCTCCAGTAATGGAAGAGGGAAGTGGAATCAATTAGATGGTTTTATGCCTAGAAGTAAGCTGATTACGTCCCGAATGATAACTTGTTGTTTATGTGAGAGACACACACAGTACCAGCATTGCACATTGGCAATATTCAGCTCCATTTATATGTAATTCCTGATTATAATTGAATCTTCTCTCTTATCGAGGGTTTTCGCAATTCAACACAGACGGATCGGCCAAACGCTGCGTGGCGTGATCTTTAGCCATTTCAGTTTTGCTATTTCGCAGAAATACTTTTACTAGAATCTTAAAAGACTTTGCGATACACATGCGAAAATTTCAAATTATCAACGGTGTTGTCTTACAACTTGCTGACCGTGTATGTATCTGTCCTTCAACTAGCCAGCAGTCTCAAACATAAAGCAAGAAGAATCGAAGACAATATTTAAAGTCTAACATTATGTTCCTTGATTGTGATGCTTTCATGAATATTTCAAACTCCAAACCCATCATTGCTGCCTCATCTTTCATATATATACATGTATGCAGCGGGATAACGGACTTAACAGGTGCTATCAACTTGCGGCGGTCTTTACTCGTTACTGGTGGTAGGTTAATTTTCTAAGAGCAAAACTTTTCTATAGTGTGTTGAATTTGTAAATGTCGCGGGGATGTACTGCCATCAATCAACCAAACTAACCGTATTGAATTCCATTCAGTAAGATTCTATCTTCGGAAATATTTAGACTATACTTGAACTCTTGTTGGTTAATAAAGTCTTTGTCGATGCATGTACAAACAGCCTGCTTACGGTACACAGGGTAACACGTGTGTCTATTCTATAATGTATTCATATACTTAAAGTCTAACAATGTTATAATATGATAGTAGAGGATGGTATACAGAAAATATAATGTGTCTATAGCCCTTTGACCGGCCAAATCAGAATTAGTCTATTAGAAAGACTCTTTTGACATCTTGGATTGTTATGACGTGGGGGTAAAGACCAATATTTTTATATGAGAAATTGAATTTGCTCTTTAGAGCGGGAAGTTTGTTTTTTTGGTACCAGAGATCTGAATTGGGCGCAATATATCCAGATTTATATGCAAGATAGAAGCAAAATTATTGCATTTAATAATCAACAACAAAAAGTAACGATATTTATCGCCTGTAGTATCTTAAATGATCCCTAGGTGTTCTCTATTTTAGTCCTTACCTATTTCAGGTATATTTAAGTACACACAAGGCCAACGAGTTAATTATGAAAGTGTCCATATAATGCACACATATTATGTTGAAAATAATTTTACGACCCTCACGTCCACTCGTGACAAGACTCCTGGGAACAAGGTTAGTCTAAACGAGTCTAAGTTAACTTGCTGTTCAGTTTTTATGCTATACGCGCACGTGTATGAGGTCATATAGATTTCTCTTCAACCCGAAACGCAAGATTTAGTCCACCATTGTTTATATCCGGCGGAATGACCTCCAGCAAGAACATTCAATTAAATTAAGTAATTATGTGTAATTATGTGTTAACAACAAAACCATGTTTCTCCATAGTGTTATGGGCAAGCAGGGAGTTGTACGATATGTCCCAGCATCCTAACGGTGCGTGCTTTTCTTGCAGATATATATGGAAAATTCACAGGAATGTCTACAGGATGAAAGTCGGAAAATTGTCCATATTCTTCATGCAGAAAAGCGAATGGCCAGATGTTAATTATACATTGATGAATGTCAATGTGACATACGTTCTTTCGTGGACTCCCTGATAATGTTTGTTGGTAAAGGCATATGTCATATCCGGATGCTTCTCGAACTGCAAACAGGTTCTACCCGTTTATACCTGCTGAAGAATCGATCACAGAACCAGCACGCGGATTTCATTAATTCTTTGCCAACATTATCACTCAGTATGCGTAAGACGTTGCAGTTAGTGTATTCTGTCACATACTTTACATTCTGTGGTTGTGATAGAGCTACCGGTTTCGTATATTTTCTTACCATACCAGTTGCAGTAAAATGTACAATATTATTTCTCGCGTTTAACTGGTGTTGTCACAAATTAAAATTAAATTGAAATGCAAGTGCATCTCTTCGATCATTTGATCTTGTAAAT
>JAVFBX010254684.1:0-19222 GCA_034783855.1 Mopalia kennerleyi | reverse complement strand
ACCCGTGGTTGCAACCGTGTGATAGTTGGAAGTAGTGTAGCTGTGATAAGGAGACGATGGGAAGCGACGGCCGATAAGTTGTAACATCCGTGTAACTGGGCGAATATTTCAGTAGGCATGTTGGCACCGGTGTTCTCAAGCGAACTGGACAACATACCAAATGTGAGAATATGACTTGTTACTCACCTCCTGTCATGTTTATTGATTGTTCCAGACTAAAAGCGAAGGATGTGATGGCATCGAACGTGACGTTCATATTCCCTAAAACAAGAGTTATCACCCTTGCTAGAATTTTACGCACCACGGCTCACCATGGTTACCCAGTCGTGATGCGAAGTAAACGGCGGAGAATTTCGAGTCGTGCTATGACCGTGTCTGGAGAAAGAAGTGGAGCAAATCCGGTAAATATGTCAGCCGCGTCACCTTAATATGTTTTAAGTCTTTAGATTAGATGAATCTGCATGAGTATTTTGTAAGTGATTGTCAAGTTTTGTTTTGTCTTCTCGTCAACCTCATTAATTACGTTTTGAATCGGCTTCAACGTTGCGTTCGTTTACATTATATTACAATTGTAACACACATTTGAGTCAAGGTTAATTATTTTGTTGCGTAGTAATTTATCTAAGTCTTTAGTTTAACTAAATGTATTTGTTAAATATCGGTAGTTTTTTCGTTTTGGCTTAATCGTGATTTTTTTGTTGTGACAATTTTTGTCGGAGTCCACTTCGATTTAGAGTTGCGTATATCTCATAAGACTGGTGGACAACAGTGACTCTTTGCCGTATATGCACCCACAGGTTCAATATTGGATATAAATGAATAAAAAATACATATTTTTGTTTTCAGTTAGAGTTGTCAACAGCATCTACTGCTTCATCAAATTCCTCAACAAATAAAATGTAAGTATGGGCAGTAATATTTTGTCATTGGAGTCAAATGATTAGCTAACCTGTTGAAAGAGCTTGGGCGACACCTGTTATTTATATACCTGTACGTGTATCCAGGAAGAGCCCAATAACCAATCTGTCTTTGGAACAGTACGACTAATGAATACTTTATAAGAAGAATGAATTTAATGAATGTGGATAAAACAGTATAATATTTTTTACAACAGAGAAGGAGACGAAGCTAACATTAGCAATCAAAATATAGGCGGGAAGAAGTTTGTGGGTTTCATTCTTCGATCCCAATTGGTCACGCTTTTGAAGAATGGAGTGTGGTATCATGATAGAATGCAAGTAAGTCTCTGTAATTTGATTCGGCACACTCCAGAGACTGCAAATAAGTTTCTCTGTTATTGTTGGATTGGGCACACTTCACATAATGCATATAAGTTTCTCTGTTATTTGATTCGGCACACTTCAGAGAATGCAAATAAGTCTCTCTGTTATTTGATTCGGCACACTTCACATAATGCAAAATAAGTTTCTCTGTTATTTGATTCGGCACACTTCACAGAATGCACAAAAGTCTCTCTGTTAATTGATTTGCTAGAGCGTCTGTCTTTGGCTGACGCCAATTGGGTTATCCTCGATACGGCGGTCACATGGCCGAAACACGTAGCCTCATCAATTGAGACAGCGATCTACATAGGTCACAGGACCAACACACGTAGCCTTATTAATTGAGACAGCGATCTGCATCGGTCACAGGACTGATACACGTAGCCTCATCTATTGAGACAGCGATCTGCATCGGTCACATGGCCGAAACACGTAGCCTCATCAATTGAGACAGCGATCTGCATTGGTCATATGACCAAAACACGTAACCTCATCAATTGAAACAGCGATCTGCATCGGTCACATGGCCGAAACACGTAGCCTCATCAATTGAGACAGCGATCTGCATCGGTCACATGGCCGAAACACGTAGCCTCATCAATTGAGACAGCGATCTGCATCGGTCACATGACCGAAACACGTAGCCTTATCAATTGAGACAGCGATCTGCATCGGCCACATGACCAAAACAACGAGCCTTATCAATTGAGACAGCTATCTGCATCGGTCACATGACCGAAACACGTAGCTTCATCAATTGAAACAGCGATCTACATCGGTCACATGACTGAAACACGTAGCTTCATCAATTGAGACAGCGATCTGCATCGGTCACATGACCGAAACACGTAGCTTCATCAATTGAGACAGCTATTTGCATCGGTCACATGACCGAAACACGTAGCTTCATTAATTGAGACGGCTATCTGCATTGGTCACATAACCGAAACACGTAGCTTCATCAATTGAGACAGCGATCTGCATCGGTCACATGACCAAAACACGTAGCCTCATCAATTGAGACAGCTATCTGCATGTCTGTTGCGTCTTACAGATACATTTAACAACAACATTCGTGGCCGTTGGGAGAGAGATCAATGTTGCCTTGGTGCTCTCAGAGCAAAGGGGCAACATGAAGCCGATCTGTTTGAGATGTTTTGTCCACCATTCCTATAGCAAACGATAAGGCCGTCATTACATAATTTTAGCATATTCATGAACACGTTAAGTAGAGAACTAATTCATGGATTAACCTCAAACTTGGTATGTACATTTAGCTACCTCTGGTTAAGACGACGGCTGGGATTACATTTCACCAAACTCCGTAAAGCAGTTATTGGATAACTTTAAAATATTCTTGTGTATGTGTTTTGAAAATGATATTTTTTGGATCAAATTCACAGATTAACTTGAAACCTTCTAAAACATAGGATAGGATTGCATTTCATCAAATCACGCAAGCAATATGGTACCTATATTGCATACTTTGTCAATATTTACGCCTACATGATAATTTTGAGAACAAATTCACTGAATAACTTGAAACTTGTGTGGTAGCTTCCCCCCACGAAGACAAATAATGGGATTTCATTTCTCCAAATTTCGTGAAACAAAATGGCAGTCATTACATAATTTTAATACATTTTAAACTTGGAAAGTAGTTTCCTCCTTGGCTCTTTGAAGAAAAAACAGTTCTTAAACAAAAGTAGGGAAAGGTGATTTGACTTGGATTATGAGAATATTTATTCAAAAACAGCATTTAGTTGTGGATCTGCCAGCTACTCGGCTTCTATCACGTCCTGTGATTGTCTTTTTTTCGTCAAACCTTAACCTTGCTTGTTACCAGAAGTTTTGATGGTGGTTTCCTTCACCCATTTAGCTGGCATGCCGTCATGTTAGTGAAATAGTCGGCGTTAAACCCCAATCAAACAAACAAACAAATAATCGTATTTCCGCTGTAGTTATTCACAGTTGTATAAATTATATTGACGAGAACCACTAGAATATTTAGAGACCTAGGCGAGGCTTGGGCGACGTGTTTCTGCTTCGTGACGTGTCTGTTTGTAGAGTATGTCGCCAAACACCTTAAATAACTTTAACACAAGCACATTTGTTGTCATATTTGACTGACAAGATCAATCAGCCAGCCAATCAGACAATCAGCCAATCAATCAATTTATCAACAAATCAATCAATCAATCAAATTGGTAAATCAGCGATTCATTATCAATACTTGTTTGTGTGTTTGTTTGTTTGTTGAAATACTGTACAAAAAAGTTCAATTCAGAAAAGGTTGGATGATTTTGCAGTCAAAAACACTTCTGGTAGAAACAAGATATGAGATAAAGATGTCACGTGAACTATGATTAAGTAAGGAAGAGCAATATTTGTTAAAGACATGTTGCGTTAAAAACGGCGTTACAAGGTCATCTGAAATCTGGTTCGGAATTGATTAAGATTTTAAAAACAATTTCAAATGAAGCATATGTGATTTTGTTAAAGTAAAAATAAATAATGTATTTTCTCTCTTCAATTATTCAAATATATATAATATGGCTGTAGATGATTCGGATAGAGCGCTGGCCCTGTTAGTCAGGGACGCGCGTTCGGGTCCGGTGGAGGCAAGCACAATTTTATTTCTCTACAATGAGCAAATAATATGACAATTGTCTCAATTTCAGATACAGAAGGTTTAAGAAATTGTACAATATTTATTGTATGTTGGTTAATACAATATCCGAATAGCAATGCTCTCTCAACATTTTCATAAACCGAATCCAGTCGGCCATATGTCGTCTTCGACGCCTTCATTCAGTGGTTGATTAGTGATCTCGAGACAGTATCAAAACCTGTCACGTGGTTGTCGTCTGGTTTGAGTGTCTCGCTCTCTCCTCGCACAGGGACGTATGCTTAACCCAAAGAAATATGCCCGACTGCCTTATTAAATTAATGACCTGGTCAGATCTAAGCCAATTAAACCATAATCAATATGAAATGAGGTGTGCTGTGAATGGTAAGCCCGCGCTGATCACCGTCGAAGAGATTAACCTTCTCTCGTCCCCTCGACTGTCAGAGAGTATTAGATACCGAGACGAGCAGTTAAGACACATGTCAACAATACCCGGATGATTGCTTTTTAACAACACATTTTTAAGTCGTATTGATATTTAGCACATGCATTTTCATACGTAACGTTGATACTTCATGTCTGCTACATGGCTGATTGCTTTCTCCAAACACTTTTTATGCCGATTCAGACATATTGATAACTGGCCAACCGAGATAACACTTTTTACAATACATTTGAAAAGGTATTAAGATACCAGCTGGATGTTTTTTTAATGTATTTTTTTAATCACATTGGATATGGATATCTTCCAAATACTATTATGTAATTTTATTCCCGAGAATTTATTTCATTGTATAAACATTTTATTTGAAACGGACACGGTACCTTATGGCTGGACACGGTACCTTATGGCTTTGGTGGGCACTGTTGGTCACTCGGGCAATTTTTAATCGATGAAAAATGTTAACGCATAATCTGCAGAAATATAATAAAAATAATATGTTTTTTTGCACAATTACATGCTATACTGTCGTTGAGTGATAACTTTTTCCGTGAACGATCCTAAGTTAGTATCTGTTTAAGTGCAGGTACAGATTGTAAAGTACTTGTAAATAATTGGTAGAATTGAATTTAGTGCGATTTGAATGAGTTCATCTGAAGTTCATGGCTGTGGCCTTGACCTCGATTACTAAATGTCTTTGGGCATCGGACCGCTCATATATGATGTTTTTCATGTAACACGAACTTCCGTCCACTCTCTTATATTAAATATCATGTTGACTATCAAATGGACAGATGGTATAAAAGTAGTCTGTTTTTTTATATTTATATGAATGTGCCGTGAACTTGTCTTTAGGCTATTCAGAGACGGGCCATTTCCCGATTCCGATTGCATGACTAGTCTAGGCCTATACCTAACATGATACTGTTTATCCGGAGGGTAAAGCTTTTACCTTTGTACTCATCAATCAAGCTAATTAGTAACTATCAAATTATATGACAGACAACAAATAATGAATCTATCTTGGTATAACAGACAGGGGGGATGCGATAGCAGATTTTTCCGCCAAACACATGTATAAGTAATATTTTAGCAATTCGTCTCAGAAGCCCACACTTGATGTGTTTTTATCGGACCTTTATTTTGTTCTATCAGCTTATTTAAACACTATGTTTGGTTTAATATTGATAAAGACGGCTCTTGAACTTGTTTCAACCAGTCCTATAGACATTATGTTCCTTATTTACTGGTAGGAATATTTCTTTGAATAAATTAAGACAATTGCTAAATAATACAGTTCTAAACCTGATAAACATATTACAGACGCCTGTTTTCTTTGGTGTACGATATGACTTTATGGTTTGCTTGGTGGAAAGTTCGAGCTACCCTCATATCTATATTCGTGTGTATTACAACCGTACAACACAACAGGTTCAAGTTTTAGGAGGTGGTCCAGGAAGAGAGGTTTTGCAGACTGTTTGATACAACACATCTCAGCTGCAGATATGCCTATTCGGTGACGGTGTATTCTGTAGACGTAATTTGTGTAACACACCAGTAGGCCATTTAAATACTTACAAAAATTACAGTTCTATGCTATGCTTTGTCACAGGAATACACATTATGGTAAGAAAATGCTCCATGAAAGGATTGTTTTTAGGCACAAATTTCTCTTTATTAGGATTAAATCGAGTTACATTGGGGTTGTATTTTAACGGTGTATTTACTGAAGTCAAATAACCCACGACCAACCAAGCCACCGCATGAATTTGCTCTTAACAGGAAAGTCACCAGCCTTTTACCGGCTATTTCATCTGTCCATTGAAACAGGAAGATGGACGTCACGAGCCAGAAAAGGATGGATATGATATATGTGTAACATTAACACAGTGTGTGCGGAGTTTCATGTTTTGTTACAATACACATCTTTGAATGCACTCAGAATAAAAATATTTACCGAAATATGCCTACTGGCCACTAAGCGTATTTAATATGTAAACGATGTTAAACTCGAGCAAAAAACAGGTTTGTTAATGTTAAGTAAGTTGATTTAAGTGTATGTATCTATCATCAGCCATATAGCATTTAAGTAGCAAGGAGTCAATAAAATCAACGTACCGAGAAAACTATATAACCTTCGTGTTATTGCAACCTGTTCTATATTCTCTGTGTATCGGGCTATTGTGGGTCGCAAATGTCGGGCATTTGGTGTATTCTGCACCCACGATGCGGCGTTCCAATCAAAAGCAAATGCTTTATCATTAGGATGATGTATAAACAAATTCAGAACTATTGTGATTTTTCTCCATAATTAATTTATTTTTTACAACCTTACAATATTGTTTAATTTAAATTTAAATTTCGAAAAAAAAAAATTGTTTTTCAAAAATAGAGCTTAACTGAAATCATCACTTAGGGCTCTAAAATTTCTTTCGACGAAAGATATACTGAGCTATTAAAATCATAACTTTTCTCAACTTCATATGTTAAAAAACAGAATTTAAAAAGAAAGAAATTTAAACTACAACGGTGGCATAATCATAAAGCCTTAATAATCATTGTTCGTTTTACAGTATTTCTTTTGCACAAATTGTTAACTCAAAAACAATAAAAGAATACCAAATAATTTTGATTTACACCGTCCTGTGTGTAAACAAATAATTGTATTTAAAATAAAGACGGCTTTGGAAATGGATGAGCAGACGGCTGTATGGCTTGATCACGTGTTATTCTCCGGACCTCTCATGGCTTCTCACTGAAACGATAATTGTAAAATTCATAAATCAATCAATCATAAAAGTAACATGAAGATGGCGCACGCCTCTTATCGAATGACATAAAAAAAAATTGTTCTTAGTTCAACAATATTATTTTGGTATTCTATTTAAGATAAAACCGTTTTCAGTAGGCCGACTAAGAATGTCAGAGACATTTGACAGAGATAAATATTCCCTAGCTTATTGTCTGTGGTCTTTCTTTAATATCTTTTTATTACTTTTTCTTTTCCTGAACTTTTTAAAAAACATTTTGATTCCATTATATCAGAGATTGAATAACGAGTTTAGCAAATAGTCTTTACTCTTATATATTATACATTACTACAAAACGTAATTTAATAACAAGTGTTATTTTGGGATGTAATCTTAAGCCATGCGAATCTAGATTCTATCATTATTGGGTGGCAATGAAATTAAGAACGCATTAAGTTTTCCCTAGGGAAACAAACTCTATAGTCGAATTTATCCACAGCAAGACACGCATGACCTTTGCCGATACTCTGGTCGGAGGTCATCGTTTTGATTTGCTGTAGAATCAAATGACGTCAATCAAACTGGTTAATAAGCAGTTGTATTAAGTGCCTTTTGTCGATAACATAGATTAAATTTATTGAAGCAATTTGCTTCCTAATATCGTGTTATGTTAATTTAAATTATTCACAGATTTGGTTATCTTTCGTTGAAGTAAGACTTAGCGTCCCCCCCCCCTACCTCCCCTTCACATCGCAGAATTACTCCTCTGAATTGGGCTACAGCTATTTGGAATACCATAGCTATACCGCTGGTTATACCAAACACATTTCGTTACGCATGCGCTGAGGCAGTCGCCACAGAGTTCGTTCAAAGTCTTCCTTACTGGGATCGCTATCAACAAAGGATGGCAGTATAAGTATTAGTATAAAATGTGTATACTTCACTTTATTCTAAGTATAAAAGGATACTTTTCTATAATATAGTTTCATTGAACCTCAGATAACAAAAAAAGACAACAAAATGGGGTGTTACATAAAAAAATATACATCAGCTGACCTAGCTCGATATAGCTAAAATGTGTAACAATATGTTGCTACGTGTCTAAATAATTGTTTTAATTCGAACTCAGAAAAGAGATAGAGATTTGACTTTCAAACTACATGTACAGTATATACAACAATTAACCCGAAGTCCGATAATTATAACTACACTACTAAAAGCTCGTTAATCCATAAAGTATTGAGTAGTAAATAACATGTTCAAAGCTATGAATACATTAGTAATACAGGTTTTCTCAGGTTTGTTGAACTGTATGTGTTGTGTCTTTAGACGATGTATGAGAATAAGCCTTGTAAGCACTCTGAAGATTCAGTAACCCAATGCGATCGGTTAAAGGAACTCCCGATTGCCCTGGTGCTTTCGGAGGGTGTCTGTTTGTGGTGTATTTGATTTGGGTCATTGTTCGTTGTCAATAGCGTCGCGGGTGGTTTCTTGCACCCAGTGGGCTGGCACACCGTGAAATGAGTGAAATAATGTAAAGTACAAACCCAATTAAACAAACATGTCTCGCAGTGGGACAAAGTGTCCCACGAGTTGACTCTTATTATAGCGAGGGTAGTTTTAACGATGTTTCTTCCTTAATTCCACGAACTAAATTAATAAAGATAGACAACCTACCATCGTCATATATACATTTAACATCAATGAGTACGACATTATACATGAAAGAAAGGGAAGACAAAAGACTAGCAATAAACCAAACAGACTAGCACATTATTATTAAACTCTATTTTCTCACCTATGCCATTTTTTTAAAGACCTCTGCCCTATCGTCCTGATGAGCTTCCCACGTGTGTAATATTTGGGCTATGGCTGTTAATACGGCCCTGTCATTCAGCGCCGAGGCCCCGCCGTGTTGTGATAACTTCTCTGCCAAAAATTGTTGGAATCCATCATCTTTTTCTGCAAAGTATAATCCAGAAATGACATCTGGCCGTATCTGCTAAAGATTATTTCACACAAATTGCGTTTTGTCAGTTTAATGAGCCAAGCACCTGTTATAAACCCTATATAAGACACATTACAAGACTGTGTCAAAATTGATTAAAATGCGTACAACATGCGACATAATTAAACAACAACAACCAATAAAACTATGTACGTTGACAGTTCTAGATTCCTCAACAACCTCGGTTTTCAAAACGATGTTCCTGGTTACAATTACCGGTATATCCCTTGATCCCATTAAACTTACTTAAATATGGCTTCGACTTATCGTGTCTTCATTTTATTAAATCGCCTGAGGGCTACAAATATATACATATCTACGACCACTGGTAGCCGTTATTTGGGCGTGACCAGCCCTATTCGTGACGTCACACGACTTACACTCGTGTGTGTTACAGATTAGCAAAACACTACAGCATTGTGATTAAATTCACAATGCTGTAGTGTTTTATTAACCCGTCACACACAAGAGCCTAAGTCGCGTGACGTCATGAACAGAGTAAAACCGATTTGAAAATTGTGCAGAAAGCAATACGTTTTTCTTTGTGGAATTGTAGATTTGCAGTTTAAAACTATGGCTACAATGGCCTGTTTAGTGTACGAATGGTTGCACACTGTGGCTGGGTATAATGTGGGTTACCACATATGTGGGACAAAAGGTCCAGGGGACAAAACGTCCTAGGACAAAAGGCACCAGGACAAACAGTCCCGCCGACAAAACGTCCAGGGGACAAAAAGCCCTTGGATAAAGAGTCCCAAGTTTACTTGATAGTTTATATACAAATGAAATACAAATGAAAATCTCATTCTTCAACTTCTTTAATAAGAGTTTCTTACATTATAGTTTACACCCGTATATTAACTTCTTCGCCAATAAAAATAAACAGTTTATTCATGGCCTCTTTTCTTTATTCATCTCAATATAATAATTTTTTCAGAGAATTTAACTGCAATACCAGTATCCATTATCGCACACCACACCAAAAATCTTTTTGAAATTTCACACCTGTAAAAAATACATGTTCCAATGTTTTAGTTTGTTTTCCACATAAATCACATCGATGCCAATTGTGCAATAAGCACACGCATAAGAACATAAACAAATCATAGCAACTTAATGATTTTAATTGTGGATACGGATGGTGTGTTCATCCTATGCGTATGCGTATGCGATGCTAAGTACACTGGGTCAAGTGGAAGAAGCATCCTATTTGGTTGACTTTTGGATGATAAATAAAAATACTCTGAAATAACTAAGAAATGATACAAAATCGACTTTTTGTTCAAGGGCTTTTTGTCCTGGTGCCTTTTGTTCTAGGACATTTTGTCTCCTGGACCTTTTGTCAGGATACCGTCAAAGATAGACCTCATTAAATCAGTCGACTCTTTAGGTCTTGAACACAGCCACATTGTTATGTTACAACTTCTAGATTTATTAACACGCAACATTTCGGTCTAGATCCTAAGACCGTTTTCAAGCATTTAGGTCTTGTGGCGTAGGCCCCTAGTGTGACTCTTTGATTAGTCAGTATTTGTAGCAAGACATGGCCGTGTGGAATGAATTAGGCTGCAGTTTAAGCAATACCCAATGTTTAAGATCCAATTATAAAATGGACATAGATCGATTTAAAAATAAGAGAGCATAATTCATCAACAAGATCGTATTTGATTCTATTTTTTTTAAAATGTGCTGTTGACCATAGTTGATTCTATAAAAAAAAATGGTGTTTTAGAAGATATTTGAATCTGTGAAGAATTTAATTTTTTTAAAAACAGTATTTGTATACACGAGGAATACCATTTCCACCCATCTTTACTGAAATGAAAATGTCTATGATTGGTCGTATTTGTTTCATCATTGTATTTGCGGATATTTTGCAACTTGATGTAGAATATTTTAATCGGTCATATTTGTTTACACGAGACCGTATTAGATCGGACGAGGAATGGTATTTTCGCTCTATCTATTTCATTAAGTGAATGATATTTTTGATCATGTTTGATTAGAGGGAATCATCATCTACAAACAAGCCAGTCTTCAGCGGATTTTATTCTATAAATCTAACTCAGCTTAAAATAAATAAGTTACGTGAAACTTCGGTTGATGGCTTTGAGAAATCGGTCACCAGCGAGCATGTAGTGAGCGGAGAACATCGCACACAAGATAACCTGTGCGTTTACGCGAATCGATTCCAGATCGCGCTTCGTCCGCCAACAGTTAACGAAACGCTAACGTAATTACACGCAGTTACAATCCCCTTTCCTCGAGATTAATCAATACTTCGCTATCACCAGCAACCCTAACGGCTGGAGCGGCAAGGAATCCAGTCAGGGCTCGTTAAGCATACAGCTAATCCCTCGGCCTGTATTATAAACACACCTTCAAACGATTTCATCTTTACATAAGATACTCTTCATCTGCCATTAACAGCTCGCAGTGTCTCTAATGTTTGTTATACAGATCCGAGGGAAAAGTATTTTTTTTAAAAACAAGAAAAAACGACTTGTCCATTTGAAGAACTACTGAATAGTGATTTTATTTCTTTGTAAAAAAAATCTAAATGGAACTCTTCGAAACGCATGGCTTGTGTGCTGTTCCAATCTTGATTGTTAAATGTACCGTTTGGCAGCATGGTGAATAACTTTTCCATTTCTCTTGATTTACTTTTACTTTGTAGTTGTTTTCCTTCATTCTAAACTTTATTCCTTAATTTTGATCCACTTAATGTATGCTCGGTGCGAAGGAATATTGACGTTGATCCACTTAATGTATGCTCGGTGTGAAGGAATATTGACGTTGATCCACTAAATGTATGCTCGGTGTGAAGGAATATTGACGTTGATCCACTTAATGTATGCTCGGTGTGAAGGAATATTGACGTTGATCTACTGAATGTATGCTCGGTGTGAAGGAATATTGACGTTGATCCACTGAATGTATGCTCGGTGTGAAGGAATATTGACGTTGATCCGCTGAATGTATGCTCGGTGTGAAGGAATATTGAAGTCACATTTGCTGCTTATCTATTATGACTCGCTAGTATTAACATGTTCAATTTATTTTCAGAAAACCGCAACACACACAAAAATACCTTGCCAATAAGGAAATTGTGATAGAATTGCTCACCAACGTCTTGTATATTGTACTCTATATCACTATATAGACCCATAATGCTCTGCGGAAGTGACATCATAAAGCAGTCCAGATTGGTTTTATTTACCAGATGCAGGTGTCGCCACTAACCATTCACACATATCAATATGAGAGGATATCTAAACGACAGTGAAGGTTATTTTAGGTACAATTAGAGCGGTCTTCTTTGATCATACTTAAATGGATTTATTACATTATCATGTAGGTGCCTTGTCCACACATATATAAATTGTTTCAATAAAGTATTGTAGACTTCTTATCACACTGTTAAATGGGTTTCCCAGGATTTTCCTTTATTTTAACAGTTGCATCTGAGCTTTTCTAGCTCTCGACAGTGGATATAAGTCTAAGATCTACCTATTGTGTCGTTACTATGGAATAAGCCAGCCACGACATACTTATCAAATCCTGCCCAATTTTTGTCAGTGATAATTTTTTTTATAAAGGATTCCCCTCCAATTGCCCATCAAATTGCCTAAAAAGACACTTTTTGGCTTATCAAACCGCTGCTTCTGTCAATTCAAAAATGTTCACAATACTATAAAAGCCTAAATAAAGTTGCGCTTCCGGTTTGGATTTGGGGTTTCAAAATGACGACCAGTTTGCGCTTCGGGATGGGAGTTTGTGCAATGGCCTCCCTGTTTGGATGTGAAATGGCGTAATGATCTACCGGTTTGAATGTGCAGTGGAGCAAAGCCTTATGTGAGGAGTTATATTTGTGTGATAATTCCCTTCTCGATCTGCACCTTTTGTTGACTAGCCTTCTTACCATGTAGCCCCCCTCCCCCAATCCCTCATTAGACTAGGCAGTAGCTATTTTAGTTGATTTAAGCGAAACAAACAAAAATCAATCTCTCGTGAAGGGATTCTAAACAATAGAGCCCCGATCAGAAAAGCTAAAGTTGACACTTGTCGTAAAGTTTTTTCTAAGTAAATTTTCCAATATTTAAAAAGAAAGTCACCATAATTTTTAAAAGTAAAGCGAACATATCTATCTGTAATAACAAATCTAAAAACATATAACTGAGTAACATTCCTGAAAAAAGAACAAACCCCCAATAATTTTTTTTTTAAATTATGTGTGTCTAACCAGGATTTATTCAAATGTTACGAAATGAATGAATATCTTTATTTTAAGGCACATAAATATATACTGTTCGATTTTATTTGATAATTTCAACTTCTAATGTAAATTTTTTTAACGACTTTTAAAGATACACCATTTTTTATGGACATTTTGTATTGTCAGTGACGGCGTCATGCAGCAACACACCTGTGTACAGTTGTTAATGGCGTCTCACCTGTCCCATTTTCTTGTTGCTCAGGAAAATGGAAGAGGGATCACAGTTATTATAGTCGAAGATGTTAGTTCTCAAATGTCGTAAAATAAAAGCGAGTAAGCAGTCCTCAGTCGGAAGCACGGTCGCCTGGCTTGTAAGTGTTTGCTAGTAAATAAAATACGTTATTGCAAAATAACTGTTTGTTTTTTCTTATTTATAGTAACATATATTCGAGAAAAATAAACAATAACCCTAAGCCCCGTTATTAAAACGCGTAGAAGTAGTCAAAGCTATTTTGAGCAAGTAAGTTTAGAGTCGGTCCCATGAAATTTTTTTTTGGGGGGTGCGAATCTCTTACAACAAGTTTACCGATAAGTAAGGAATAAGCAAGGGAATAGGTTATCTCTAGGGGCTTCTTCTTCGTGAATCATTGTTTGCGATGTTTATATACACATGTATGCTTTTTTTGTTGTTCAACTTTTGCATCATATTGGTATTTGAAGCGGTCACGTGTTTTTAAAATGGATAAACTGAGTGTTTAGAGCTGCCGTTTGACAACAACTATTGAATGCATGTCTTATGGACTTTGACAAGTACATGTACTTGCTATAACTGACTCCACTTAGCCGGTTCGTGTGATGCAATTTAAATTTGCCCTAGTCTGGGATTAACGGTATGGGAAAATGCAGTTCTTGCTGAACAAAAAGCTAAAGAATGATTTCTCACTATCTGCTGAGCTGATTTAAAGATGGTCTGCCTTGGTTGTATGTAATAATATACCAGAATTCTACATCTCCCCTAGCCCCTCATTGGCGCCGTCACTGGGTACAATATAAATTTGCTACGTAGATACTCAGGGATATCATCTTCTGAGACCATGTTTCACATCCAATTTACTTTCTATTCATTTGTTAGAAGAGTACAGAGCGTTGGTATTACCAGACTTGCTCAGAATAAGTCTAGCAGCTGCCTGGTACAGTTCGTTTTCAACAAAGTATATTTGTTAGCATTTCTTCTCTTATAACAACCCGTACTGTACAGGTTTCCTTTAATCGACTGGCCTGTAATAAAACCGCGCTGATCTCTACAGAGAATGACTCACTAAGATCATTTCAACCATTCCAACGCCAGAAATCCTTATCTGATGATACTTTTTCTTAAACGGCCTCTACGTGGTCCGATTTCCGTTCACACACTACATCCAGAGAAAGATTCATCGGACTAGACGAAAATACCGTTTGGGAGGCAGAATTAATTATTGATGGACATGAGATAATGTAATCTAGTTCCTTCAAAGATGACGGGACTAACACGATCAAAGCGTTTCCCACTGCCCAGATAGGTGTGATAGCGCGCAGCCATCTCTCACGTTAACACTATCCACTGGAAGTTAAGACTCTGCGCCATCTCAATTGATCCCTTACTGAGAGACCGGCGATATTAAACTCTATTCAACTCCACTGTCCACATCTTTACATCATACACGCCATTCACTGACCAGACTACATCTGGTTTGCAAAAGTATGGTCCTTTTAGCGAAATCCTGATGTCCCCACCTAGCAGGAAAAGTGTGTTCCTATCGAAGTCATGATGTCCCCACTTAGCAGCAAAAGTGTGTTCCTATAGAAGTCTTTATTTCTCCACTTAGCAGCAAAAATGTGTTCCTATAGAAGTCTTTATTTCCCCACTTACCAGCAAAAGTGTGTTCCTATTGAAGTCATGATGTCCCCACTTACCAGCAAAAGTGTGTTCCTATCGAAGTCATGATGTCCCCACTTACCAGTGTGTTCCTATTGAAGTCATGATGTCCCCACTTAGCAGCAAAAGTGTGTTCCTATTGAAGTCATGATGTCCCCACTTAGCAGCTAAAGTGTGTTCCTATCGAAGTCAGGATTTCCCCATCTAGCAGCAAGTCAACATTTTCTTTTAATATTAAAACTTACAATTTTTTTTATTGTCCAGACTGAAATTTTGATTCGTTTCTACACCAATAAAACGCTGACCAGACTCGCATTTTGATTCACTTCTACACCAATAAACCTCTATTCAGACTGGAGTTTTGATTCACCTCTACACCAATAAACCACTGATGAGACCGGCATTTTGATTTGTTTCTACACCAATACACTCCACTGACCAGCAGACATTTTGATCCGTTTCTACACCAATAAACTCCACTTTTCTGGCTGGCATTTTGATTCGTTTCTACACCAATACACTCCACTGACCAGCAGACATTTTGATCCGTTTCTACACCAATAAACTCTACTTTTCAGACTGGCATTTTGATTCGTTTCTACACCAATCAACTCCACTGACCAGACTGACATTTTGATTCGTTCGTACGCCAATAAACTCCACTGATCATACTGGCATTTTGATTCGTTTCTACACCAATCATCTCCACTGATCATACTGGCATTTTGATTCGTTTCTACACCAACACACCACTGACCAGACTGGCATTTTGATTCGTTCCTACGCCAATAAACTCCAGTGATCATACTGTCATTTTGATTCGTTTCTACACCAATCAGCTCCACTGACCAGACTGGCATTTTGATTCGTTTCTACACCAATCAACTCCACTGACCAGACTGGCATTTTGATTCGTTTCTACACCAATACACTCCACTGACCAGTAGACATTTTGATCCGTTTCTACACCAATAAACTCCACTTTTCAGACTGGCATTTTGATTCGTTTCTACACCAATCAACTCCACTGACCAGACTGACATTTTGATTCGTTTCTACACCAATCAACTCCACTGATCATACTGGCATTTTGATTCGTTTCTACACCAATACACCACTGACCAGACTGGCATTTTGATTCGTTTCTGCACCAATACACCACTGACCAGACTGGCATTTTGATTCGTTTCTTTTTAAGTAAATAATTGAATGATTTAACGACGCGAAAACGAACAAAAGCATTTAAGAACGCGAAACCAGATGACTTTGTCAGATAACGATATATTGTCAATTCACATAGAGTGCTACGCGATTCCCTCGAACATCACCGGAGATACGTGATTGTGCCGTTATTTGACGTTACGCTAGAGGTGAACGGCCGATGTCATTCGCGTTCGTTTTGCTCGGAAAGCCACCCCCTTTATTTAAGTATATTCAAGAGACCTCTGGTTAGAAAGTGCTTGGAAACAATACAAATGCTTCTGTTGTCTGGGTTCCTAGTCACATATTGTTAGGGTTTCCGGTACCCCGATTGTATGCGATTCTGTTGTTTGGATTCTGGTACCACTATTGTCATTTGCCGATTGTCCTCCGAACAATAACGGTCAACATTGGATGCAACGTACTTGGTTTTAAATCCTTAATGGTAAGAAGTTATTCCTTAGCGTATTGTCTGTTAGAACTCTGTCCCCCGTAGACAAAGCGTCGCCATTAATAAATATGAAGGCTACGCAAGTAGCGCTACCCACAGTTGGGATTGCCTTAGGTTCCGTACCGAAATTTGTTATCCCCGTTAAAAGGGTTCTGCATGTGTTCTATTTCCTTCTTTGTGTTTGTATAAAGCTCAGACAAACTGAAGATTCCAATAAATACAGTAGAATCTGCGAGAAGACTAGAATAGCTACAAAGTACAACTGTCTCGTATTGAGGAGTTCAATTATACTTCTACTTAGTTTTTATGTGTTCACTGTATTCAGTATTCAGGGAAGAATTACTTTACAAGAGTAATTAAAGACCATTTAAGTGTTCAATCAGCACCCTTTGCCATGCTTATTTAATTACACGTTTTAAGCTCCATCACTGAAGTACCAATATGTTACCATCTCATTAAGCCTTGAGTTTTGTTTAACCATAACGCACAGTGCTTCGCTGCAATTTACGCCTGAGTTTTGTGATGACCACATACACCAAACTATACTCATTTTACAGAAAGCTCTGCATTTTAAACACTCTCATTTTACAAGAACTTCAATCATGACTTATTTACTTCATCCTATTAACTACTGCTGGCCTGTAATCTGGACACGTTCGTCTTGTGGATTAACGTTCCAGCGTCTTCAGGCAATAATTAAACGATTCCCAGGCACCTGAAGCATAAACAGTTTTGGGTTGTTTTTGCTGGGTATATCGCACCATTTGGGACGTTTTACAGATCTGACACAACCATATTCTCAACATCTTACAGATTTGACACAGCCATAATCTCAACATCTCACAGGGCTGACACAGCCATAATCTCAACATCTCACAGGTCTGACACAGCCATAATCTCAATATCTCACAGGTCTGACACAACCATACTCTCAACATCTCACAGGGCTGACACAGCCATAATCTCAACATCTTACAGGCCTGACACAACCATAATCTCAACATCTCACAGGGCTGACACAGCTATTATCTCAACATCTTCCAGGTCAGACACAACCATAATCTCAACATCTTACAGGTCTGACACAGCCATAATCTCAACATCTTACAGGTCTGACACAACCGTAATCTCAACATATCACAGGTCTGACACAACCATAATCTCAACATCTCACAAGGCTGACACAACCATAATCTCAACATCTTACAGGTCTGACACAACCATAATCTCAACATCTCACAGGTATGACACAACCATAATCTCAACATCTCACAGGTCTGACACAACCATAATCTCAACATCTTACAGGTCTGACACAACCATAATCTCAACATCTCACAGGTCTGACACAGCCATAATCTCAACATCTTACAGGTGTGACACAACCATAATCTCAACATCTCACAGGTCTGACACAACCATAATCTCAACATCTCACAAGGCTGACAGCTGAATTTAACTTCCTTCGAATGTGGTGTAAATTATTCAACTGCGTTTAGAGTTTCAATTGTACCGTTTTAAGTATTTTCCTGTATAATGTCTCGCCCTCATTCGTCAATACTTCGGTGAAACATAGGGCCTTTAAATATCAAGGAAAACGTGATATCCTTATTGCGCATGTCGCTTGGACGTTTTCCAATAAAGCATCCAGGAAAGAAGCACAGGTAATTGTTCTAACCTGTCTATATAAGACTGGTAGACAACCCTTTCTGAAAGCATAGCACCAAAGCCACTTACACAGTAACAGTATACTTTACTATCCCAGCCTTCAATGTAAACTGTTGCTACATTTTTACAATAATTCTGCGTGTTTATCTTTCTCACTGGTTGTTCCGTAATCTACTGGATAATTTATTAACAGCAAACAGTTATTATTTATAATTATTTGACAGGCGTGTGCCATCCATACGAAGACTGATTTCCACCCTTTTTAAACATGCCAGGCTTTAATTTAGTGTCTACTGTCACATTTGTGATGGAAATATCACAGAGTTCATGTCACATTTGACCTTTTACGATCTTTACTTTATTTTCCTTTGGTGACAGAAGATGACCCAGCGTCTGATATTTTATTCCAAAACCTAAAAACCAATACGCTACATGGAACTGCTGCAAAATCTATTTAATTGGACACTTAATTGTTTTGGTCATTATTGAGGACCCGGTTGGTGTTTGTCGTTGATACTGTTATAGTGGAAAAAAAATCAAACTTAATAGAGTATGCATGGGGAGCACTTACTAAAGTACATTTTTTGTTTGTATGTATGTATGTATGTATGTATGTATGTATGTATGTATGTATGTATGTATGTATGTATGTATGTATGT
>JAVFBX010254573.1:0-19222 GCA_034783855.1 Mopalia kennerleyi | reverse complement strand
TGAGACGCCAAAAACCTGGGGTGACCTGGGGTTTTCGCCCCAGGTCACCCCAATTTTCCGTTCCTTTTATCATATAGGGCTGGGGTGAGAATTGGGGCGAATCCGAAATTGGGGTGAGAAATTGGGGTGAGATCCTATAACTACAACGTGGGACGATTTAACGGTCACCCCAATACACGAAGGACCGTTGTTTACTTTGTCCTCCTAACACTCCACTATATACAAAAAAAAGTCGGAACATATGTTTTTAACCCTTTTTTCAAAAAAGGATTCAAGTTTTTTTTTCTATAGAAAATTGTGTTCACCTTCGTTGACAACAAACGTAACAAGATAAAATTATGGCTAAAATTGGTAAGAGTGTAATGAAACTAATGCCGGCTATACCTCCCTCCGTAGAAATATTCGTCAACCATTTCAAATTGGTGAAGGTGTCTGACAGCGTTTTAATTTTTGAAAGTTTCAAATCTGAAAAATCTGTAGCCGCCTTCAACATAGCCGACGCTTTATCCGCATACACTTTTCGTCTTTCTTTAACAGCCACAATGAGTTGTTTGAGATCTGCGCTGTACGCTTGAGATCGCTCCACGGTGTTTGCCCACTCTCTGTGTAGCGGTTCCAACGAGGGTATAGTGATAGCCCATTTATCAACGTTCACCGTCGCCCCTCCTATAGCTTTCAAATCTTCGCTGTTGAAAAAAGCGGTTAGAACCGGTAAGTTAACGGGATATTTCACCTCCACTTTAGCTACACGCTGCTCGAGTATATCGTTACATCCGGAAATTTGAACCGGTATTTCGAATTCACCAGGGGCCACCATTCCGCACCCACACTCTATTGATATAATACACATCGTGCATTTTTCTATAGTGCGGTCTACACCGCCGGGTACGAGCGGGCAATTAACGGTCCAAACAGACCCCTCCGCCACCTGATTGGAATGGACCATAAATGTCCCATCTCCTAATTTAACGGCGCTGGCATGAATGGATCTGTTGTCGTATCGTATATCACACGAGTCCAAAATCTCCTTCGAAGAGTCTTTGTAAATAGCGGCTGCGCATGTCATCTGCGTGAACATTTGTAAGGACTTCTCGTTGATACAAATTTTAACGGTGTCTCCTTCACACGACGCTAATTCGGAGGTGGAAAATTCGGAATAATATTTGTTATCCGGAGTCACCGCGATAAAATCTGGCAAGTTTAAGATACGAGAAGTCGCGTTTTCTTTATCCTTGATGGAAATGTGAGTCTGGTCTATGCGATAAGTACTCATTAACCCCCCGTGTGTGTATATGGGGAAATTCACCATAATAAAAAGACTTTTCATCTTAGTGGACCTAGTAAACACAACATTGTTGGTTAAATAATAAAACGCCGGGTTGCTGTTGACGAGTTTAACGTCTCCTTTCGCGGTCGTCGCTCTGTGTATCTGTTGTATCACAGTCGTAATTTTCTCTATAGACACGAGATGGGGCGACAAACGACCGGACATAAGTATGTTTATACCCTCGCCGAAATTCTCGACCTCTTCCGATATGTAGTCCATCTCCCCTTGAAATTTGTACAGGTGACGTTGCATTCTGAACAGTAAATCTGTACCCTCCATCGAGAGACTAATTCGTCTATCCAACTCTTTCACCGCTTCGAAAGTCTTATTCGCCAGTTTTATTAACAGTTGGTTCGTTTCGTCGACTCTGTCGTTTATGTTTAACATTCCATCCTCGATCGCGGCCATCCTTTCGTTGGCGATCTTAGAGAAGGTGGCGAATTGCTCGCCGGTCTTCAAGATTTCATCCTTGTTTAATTCGACAACACCGGCTAGTTGACATATGTGTTTATCTAATATCTTGATGTCGTCCCAAGTGGGCGAGCCAAAAAAACTGCTAATGGCGTTTCCGATTTTGCCAAAGAAATCCTCCTCGCCGCCTTCGTACTCACCGCTTTGGATCTTTTTGCAGAAATCCGGGCCCAGATTAGACGTTCTCTTCTTACGCGGTAGTCCGACCAGGACATTAAACTTCCTGCGCCCGGACGCCCGCGCCGCTCTCTTCTTCCGCGATATACTGTTCGTGTCCACGTCGGGAATAGGTTTGAGCCAGTCATCTATTAGTTTTTTTAATCCCTCAATCAGTGGGCTCGTTTGTTTGTTTATACTAGTTATTAGTTCGTTAATAGCGGCGCAATGAAGAAGGCGCTCGGTATCGGATTCGCACCCTATCAACTTGATTGGTTTATGCACCAACTTCGGAATAAAGATTCGGAATGTATGTCGAAATTTCATAAACCCGTTGAGTATATTCGGGCCTTTGTTCAACAATATTCCCCAGTTAACACGGTTTATATACTCCGGCATGGCGGTGATAGTACCCGCATCACATCTCGTCGTTATTAATATAACCCCGACAAGAAATAGAAACATGATACGGATATTACGCTTGTACTTCCCCTACCCACCCACCGCACTTACATATCTCGATTTTTTTTTTCTTCACCCTCCGTTATGATTTTAACGAGAGGGGCCGAGATTTTTTCGGAATTTCCTCAAAAAGGAATAGGCTCTGTTTTATTACAGAAATTATTAAAAACGAAACACGGCACTAATCAAGAGACGGCCACGGATATTTTACATCCGACGGTATTATCTATAACGGCTATGGATATACTATTTCAACCCAGCGGTTGGAGCGAATACGCGGCGGAAACTAACCGGTACATACGGGAGTTGAAAACGCTCTTTCGTCTGTACTGCGTGGCCGATATCGTAAAAATGTGCGGGAATTTACCGATGGGGGAAACTAAATATACACCGGACGGCGATAAGGTGGATGAATTAGTAGAGGATATAAGCGAGGTCCTCGTTAACGAAATGACCGAGGCTTTCGACAGCGTCCATGGGCAAGACAGGTTATACGCGATAACCGCGCGGTTCGAATACGCGGTCATGTTGTTTATGGTTCTGGGTTTCACCCCGTGTTTCGTTAATACCGCGACCCGTCATAGAAAAAATAAAGCGATAAGTAAGATGGCGGACGTTATCGACGACTACCTAATGATCATGGAACGCAACGATGTAACAATAATGACCCTGAACGAAGCGACGGCCGACCTATTAGTGACGGTAAGAGGCGGGGAAAGAATAGTAACGACCATGTCGACGGATAGAGAGGTGACCACGATTAATTTCGAAAGCGCCTTCGGCGTGGCGGGATCTATGCTTAAATCGCACGGACCCAAGTTACACGATTTAATAGCCCACGAGATTCAATATCTGTACGCCCTTAACGAAAGTAAGCGATTCACTCTGGAACGGTTGAGGCGGAACAACGTTATAGTTAGCACGGAAATGTCCGCCGAGGCGTTCGCGGTGGTGAAAACCGCGTACACGCAGAAATGCGAAGACGCACCCCCCGTCGACGTGGATAATGTTAGAGAAATCGAAGAAAAACGGAAACGGTTAGTCGCCGATTACGATAAGACGAACCCGGCGTATACGGGCGACACCTTGGAAGATCGTAAAATCGTACTCGATCAAGAGCTTAAATCGGCCAACCGACTGCAAAGAATTATGGAGCGCGGTTATTCGTCGACGGACGATACACCGACCGATATTTTTTTAGATAATCTAGCCTCCTCCGTTCCGCACGGGTCTTACGCGGTCGGTAGTAAAAAAGCGGATTTACATACGAGAGCCGTTGGTAAATCCATGCAGGAACAAGAAATGAAAAAACAGATAAACGCCCTCGAAAAAATAGTGAAAATGAAGAGCGTGGAGACCGATGTGATGCGAAAAGAAGCACGGGAAATGATGGTTACGCAGGAGAGTCAGTCGGTGATTATTTCCCAGCTTAAAGCCGTAGCGAAGATAACCGATAAGAGAATGGATGTGTTGCGTCGGTCTATAGCGAGTAAGGATAGAATTACCGCCGGTATGAACCGAGAATTAGAGCGGGTATCCGATATGATAGAAAACGTGGCGGCGACGTTAAAATTATCGGAGGAGGATAGACGGAGACTCATGAACATGGGTGAACAGTGTAAATTTAGCGGGGGTTTAATCAACACCGGCGAAAAAATAGATAGAGCGACGGCGGTTATATTAAACCTACTAGGGGGGTGTGGTTCGGAAACCACAGAGCTGCTCGCCTCCACTCGAGTCGCTTACGATAGGGTTTTGGCAGAGGAATGCGCGAGACCTATGCCCCTATTCTCGGGCGTATACACGGACAGGCATTTGAATACGGTCAACGAATGGGTGCCGTTCGAGTGGATGAAAGATAGGCGGATCGTAGACCCTTTGGTGCCCGCCACGAACGCGTGCGTTGACGACGATATGGCGGTCATGGAATCCTCCGATATTTTCTTGATAGATGTCAACCCTATGACCAACGACCGAAGACGAACGGCCGACGCGTTTTTCGACAAGGTCTGTTACCACCCCGTCAACGACGTTTTCGAGATGAAATATCTATCGGTCCAGTTTAAAAGCAAAGGGGATATGGGTGCCGTTCTCGGGGACCCGCTCAAGAAAATGTGGGAGGCGTTCAACAAGTATGTTTTTAAACTTAGCGCCGACGCCTTCACGGTTGTCGGGCAGCGGACCGGGCCGCAATTTACCGCCGATAGTATGATGGTATTCGTAATACCTTTCATGCGATTGTTCGCCGGATCGGTAGGAGCGACGGTCACCACAGCGGAGAAAATAGTCGAGTTGTTCGTAGAGTCCGGGTCTAAAAATATCACAGACCGGGTCATTGCGACACAGCTTAGACCTCAAATAATCAAAGAGGTTACGAGACTCACACAACACGTTAGAAATGTTTCTGATAGAAGACACCAATGGTCGTTATAACTCTTGAATATTCGTACCCGATGACCGCGTAAAGAAACCATTTATGAAAATAAGAGATAGGGGGGGGTGAAGAACCTCGCACAACACACTCGAAATGTTTCGTATTGATAACGGCGACGGTCGTTACCAAATACCGATCAAACAAACGGCGGGATCGGCCGGATTCGATGTCTACTCGCCTATCGACGCGGTTGTACCACCCCGTAGGAGCGTAACCGTAGATACCGGACTCGTCGTTCGGGACGTTATCGAAGGGAGTGTCGTAAAAACAGCACCCAGATCCGGATTGTTTTACAACTACGGAGTGGTTGGCGCGGAAAAGACTTTTAAAGTCGGTGAAACCATCGAAATAACCTTGTATAATGAAGATCTCTTCAAGGAGTTCGAAGTGAAGAAAGGAATGAGGATCGGCCAGATCATACTCGAGAAAGAGAATAACAAACCCGTGCGGTACGTGAGTGTTAGCGGATTGAGTTGGCAATACAATTACGGGACCATAGAGGAAATGGACACCGGCATAAAGCTCGACCTCGATCGTAACCAATACGCTCGCGTAGTCGTCTTTGACGAGATGGGTCAAGAACATTTTCTACGCGGTATAATCGACAGTGATTTTACAGGAACCGTGAAGGTGTTGGGGTTAGTAATGATCTACGCATATCGGAGTTATGAGGGAGCCGTGGAAATATACGAGCATTACGGGGACGCGAGCATTGATGAATCCGAAAAGCCACCTTCCGCTCAAATCCGGGGACATAACGGGTTTGGCTCTACCGGAATGTTTTAAAAAAATGAAAAAAAAACCCGACTCGGTCTTTCGACCGCGTGTGAATAAAAAGAGGCGAAGAGCCTCGCACAACACATTCGAAATGTTTCTTATTGATAACAGGGAAGGGCGGTACAAAATGCCGGTCAAAAAAACGACTGGATCAGCCGGATTCGATGTCTACTCACCTATAGACGTAGACGTGCCGCTCTGTGGGAGTGTAACCATAAATACCGGACTCGTAGTTCGAGACGTTATCGAGGGGGGTGTTGTGAAAACGGCGCCCATACGCGAATTGTATGAACACTACGGGCAGGCTGGCTCGGAAAAGGCTTTCACCGTCGGTGAGACCATCGAAATAACTGTGTCTAACGATTGTTACCGGCAGGCTTCCAAAGTGATGAAAGGTATGAGAATAGGTCAGATTATACTGGAGAAAGAGAATAACAAACCCATACTAGGCGTCACTCTTCATAGAGGCGATATGAATTATCGGTGGGGGACCCCGGATAGATTCGACACTCGAATAAAATTTGACCTCCAGCGCAACCAATACGTCAGGGTTGCCGCCGTCAAAGGGATGGGTGTAGACGTTTTTTTACGAGGCGTGATCAATAGCGACTCTAATAAGGAGGTGATATTGTTTACCTCGGGATATATTTACATAGACAGGGCACAGTTGGAAATCTACGAGTATTACGGAGATGCGACCATCGATGGATCTGGATAAATTTCTACCGTCGCCTGGAGAAAGAGAATAACGAACATATACTGGGTGTGAGTATATTAACGCAAAGGGTATGGAATGGAACGATGGATCCCCAGCAGAGGTATTCGACACTCCCGTAATACTCGAACTCAATCGTAACCAATACGCTTAAAATTACCAGCGGTTACGCCGGGATGGTTTGCAGACACTATTTTCTAAAAGGTGTGATCAACAGCGACTTTGCCAAGAGGGTGAAAATGTTTTTGCCATGATTATTGTGACATATACTACGTCGTGCCATTGTTTGTAATAAAAATTTGTTTTAGGAACCCGAGTTGTTTTTTGTTGCTTTCCTCCATATACCCCGCCTATGTTGACCGTTTGGAACGATAACTCTGGGCTAATTTGAATATTTTTATATATCCTCGTTCGCGGGATATGAATATTCAGGAGTTACAAAACCCGACCAAAGAATAGGAAAAGGTTTTGGACGAATTCGTAAGGATGTATTGAACAATGTACCCGTCGTTGGGAGAGAATAGGGGGGGAAAAACTTTTTTTTTTTTTTATTGTTCCAATCTCCAAAAGAAAATTTGGAACAATAACTATTGTAGTAGCCATTTTATATGGAATATCAACGGTATCCCCATACTGTTTCAAGAGATTTATTAATAATGAAGACAACAACCGATTTCAGGTCAAGTTTGCACATCACCTTTGAAGGAGTCCTTTTCGCCATAGCGGTTGGAGCGGAAATAAATCGCTCTGGTCGGCTCAGTTGCGCTCCGCTCTACTCTACTTTTCGTCTGCACACCTGAGCGTTTTTAAACTTGATGACAGAGTGAAAATATTTTCCGCTACAACCTTACGCGCGTTTACAAAATAGGTCTGAAACAACCATCGTCTAAGAAAGAGGATGCGGAAAACAAGAAGTACTTAACCGAAGTACGCAATAAAAGAGGACGTGCGGTTGGTTAGGGGTTGAATAAACAGACACGACTTACACTTTTCACCCCCACATTCCTGGCCGATAAATATCTAAATATGAGATCCGGGTATTGTGAAATGATATTAAGTTACCGCGTTGAATAAACAAACACGGTGTAAACTTTTTTCCAACCCTACATTCCAGAGCGGGTAATTGATGGCAGTGTCTAGCTATAAAATCCAGGCATTGTAAAATGATATCAAGTTACCGCGTTGCAATGTTATCGCATGATTAAAAAAACAACACTACGTCATTCTTTAAGTAGTATATAAGTCGTGGGTAGCACAAACAACTACACATACACTAAACATAGCCAGTTAAAGCGCCTGTAGCTGTACCACGATGTTGTCATTTTACAACACCACCAAATTGGTGGTTGAAAAGCTGCTCCAATCTGGTGTGGACGAGATGTTCCCGGAGAAACGCTTACCTCCCCCCACCGCGGTGGCAGCCGTCATCACGGAGGAACTGCCCGCCGACCAACTATATGCCTTCAGCTATTGGGCGGCAATTCTCTGCGCAGTAGTTGAAAAGCACAGGGATTGCCCTGTTTGCTCAACCTCCTTTAACATCGTCACGAGAAAGATGAGTTGTGGCCACGAACTGTGTTCGACTTGCCACGATGAACTTATAAAAAAGGGATCGAAGTGCCCCACCTGCCAGGCCTCTTTAAAACCCGACGACTTTGCTCTGATGTCGGAAAGTGAAATATCCGACGATGGTATAGGCTTCGGGCAAACAAGAGGAACGAGTTCACTTACCACGATCCCGTCAGGATTCTCATTATATGGACACGGTAGAGTTGCCCCTCTCACCTTCGGCTTGGAAGATATCGGCACTTCATTAAAAAATCAAACAAAGTACCTTGCTGGGGGACCCGACGCGATCAACGTCGTATTAGAAGGAAAATTGATCAACAGCAAACGGGGTTCATTCAAAACCAGACGTCACGCGGAAGACATCTCCGCCATTGTAATCTACCGGGACTCCTTGACTACTGCCTCGATCTCGGTCAAACAAACCTGCAAAAACCGGTCACGGAGGGAAGAGTGCGGCTCCTGCGGACTTACACCCCGGCTATGGCCGGCTACTCGCATATGGTCAGCAACGATTATGTCTAGTTGTTGTCACGCTTTAATCTGTGACGTGTGTATGGCATTCTACGTTCGGCTAAACTTCAAGGTGAGGAGAAGAAGTGTTGTACCTTGTTTATGCTGTAGACGTGGGAAAAAAGTGTTTAGGAGTGACCCGAATTTGGCTCATTTGATGTCAATTGTCGGTATAAGTGAGTCCGAGATGATTTAACTCTTTACCGTTTTTTCGGTGTAATCTATTTGAATCCGGCGAAGCTTTCGTATATACCTAATGTTAAGGAGGATGGGGAAAAAACACTTGGCTAGACATCTTCAAAAAGTATGGTGGAAATTGAAGAACTGAGTGTGTGTTTTGTTTCACGGTCAATAGAGACGTTAACGGATCTAGAAACATTCTCCTGAGATATATGAATATGTTTTAGCTATTTTGTAGTGGGAAAAAACCCCGACTCTATGTTCATTTGAATATTTTATGTATGCTCGCTCACGGGGTATAAATATTTACCTGATAAAGTGTTTACCGGTCGCAATAAAAAACCGTTCCAAAGAGGCCGATTCTTTGTTGATTTTTTCAGCATGCAATAGGTTTTGCACTTTCCGTCTTTAGTTCATCCGTCTATTCGGAAATTATTCATCCGTCTATTGGGAATGAACGAGTCAAAAATACATTTAACTCTTTTATACTCTAGCCGGCTATAAACAGCCGAGGGTCCTAGAAACATTCTCATAAGAGCTATGAAGATGTTTTAACTTTTTTTTTGTAGAGAACAAACCCTGACTCTGGGGTCGTTTGAATATTTTTATATATCCTCGTTCACGGGGTATGAATATTGTTCAAGTGTTAAAGAGTTACGTATTACTAATAACAAAACATATAAAAACCCGGCTGTAAATAATAAAAAAATTTAAAAAACCGATTCAAATAGATGGTTTTTATTTTACCACTGGTGCGAATATTGAAACTCACTGGTATGAATATTCAAGTGTTAAAGCGTTAAAAGAACTTACAAACCAGGCTAAATCACCATGTCATTCGTTTCGTTAAAAGTATACAATTAATTGTATAGGAAAGCCACGTAATAATAATTACGACTAGGGAGATAAAAATGTTAACAGAACAGTCGTTCTCGTCGTAAGCAAACAGACGAGTTAAAGAGTTACAACACCATTGCGAAAAAAGAGAGCAAGTCACCTGGTGTCATTTGTGACATGGTGCTAGGAACCGGGTCCGTGGCATCCGGAAGCGTCGGGCAGGTATAACGCCATGATTCAAAGGTGGAAAATTCTTCCTGAATTCGGGTGTAAACTTCTTCCTGAGTTCGTCTATTTTCTATGCCTTTTGTCACAATCCTCGATTCGGGGGTATCCGGAATATCGTAGATAGGAAATAGGCGGTTGCTCAGGCATATTCTGCTATAAAGAACAGCGTTATTGTCTTTGACCTGGGCGGTATGATTCGGGCGGTCTCTAATCGAGAGCGGTATATTCCGATGCCGTCTATCCCGGTCAACGAGAGGAAAATCGCCCGCTGGAAGTTCTCTATCGGTGGTGGCAACATCCCCGACCTTCTGTAAGGTACGGGGAAGGCGGGCTCGGCATATCGGGCACCGCAGTGTTATTTTCAGCAGGTATGCGTGGCACGCGGAACAAAATTCGTGACCGCACAACATCGTATTCCTTATCACGGTCTCGAACGAGGACAGACACAGGGGGCAATCTCGATATCTATTCATCACTACCGTAAGAGTCGGGCTCCACAAATTCACAACATTTTTTCGATTGGTAGAAAGTTCTGACTTGATACAGTCGGCCAGGTCGGCGATCCTGGGTGTACCTGCCTGTGAGAATCCGTCATCAGATTCCGGCCTAATGATATGTTGACCCACTAATATTAAATTTCCGTACGCCGCCATGGGTAAAACCTACACGTCTTCTCTCACGTCTTTTCTCCTTTTTGGCAACAGTTTTCTGGGGTGTCAACAACACACTTCGGGGGTATGTTAATTTGGGCCGGAAGCTTGAGTAGGTCACCCGCCCGCCTGTATTCACTCCTCGGCCTAGGCGCTTTTTGTCCAGTTATCCCGAAGTTATACGGAAATACATTGGGCCCTTCAAAACTTTCCCCAGGTTTTCTTTGCGCGTTTCTCTCCCAACGCTCAAAAGCCTCATCGGCCAATCTTCTCCGTTCCATTCTACCCGCCCTTCTAGCCTTCGCGTTAGTTGCGTCTACCTCGTAACTCATATTGTTTCAAATTAATTAAACCGCTCTCCGCTCCGTTATATATCTTTAGTTAGGTACTTAACCAAATTTCTTCTCGGTTGCATCATACCGATGAACTAAGTCGTTTTAACCATGTCATTGCGACATAAAACGTAGGGATAAACAGTACGTGGTCGAAATCACGTAAATGTAATTATGTACCTCGTGTCTATACGGTCACGTTGACCCGATTGCGTCATACCGAGTGGTTTTACACGTAACTAGGTACTTAACCGAATTTCTTCCCGGTTGCATCACGTCGATAAAACATAGCGCAGATGTAAAGCGGGTTAATCATGTCATTGCGACATAGAACGTAGGCACCTAACGGATAAACAGTACGTTGTCGACATCACGTGATATCGATCGTTAGAAAATTAATAGCGGCAGCACACAGCAAGTGCTCGACCAAACTTTTTATTACTTAGGGAATTATTAACACGAATGTTCTATGCTAATAGAAATTACGCAGTTTGCCGAGAGTAATTACCAGCGATCCGTTATTTTTAACACATATTACCGGGTCAGAGTGATCGTGTATAACGTGACGAGGGGGGTCACACGTATACATTTGTGATAAAAAAAAGAAATTTAAAAAAAAACAAACTTGTACAGAACATTCCAATTTTTATTTTTTCCCCATACTTTGTCGATCCACTATGTCGGCGAGTTTGTTGATGACATCAAATGAATTAGCGCTTTCCGATATAGCGAATTCGGATACGTAGGGAATATGATGGTCTTGTTTTAAAGAGACGGTTGTGGTTTCTAACTTGTACCCGATGGGCTCCGCCGTGAACGTCATAAAGCCGGTAGCGGGACTTAGGTATAAAGCGGTCATATTTCGCCCCATTAGGTTTTTCCCGGTGTCGGCCATTTTACAAAAATATTGCTGATTTTGAATGCCGGGAGCCGGTCGCACTTCTCCCTGCTGTATCCTGTTAAGGTATAATGCGGTCACTTGTCCGATAGACGGACCCATGTTTATCTTCATGATCGAGACGGTATCGATGTCTATAAATCGTAAGCCGGATATGTTATTCAAGGTGTCCGGCGTCACTTTATACACTGCTTGATCGCCGGTGTCGTGATTATAATACCCGCTCAACCCCGGGACGGTTTTTTTAGCGCCGCTCTCCATCAAAGATGGGACCCGGTCTAAAAAACTATCGAATAGATCACCTAATTTCCTTTTCTCCGCCGTCATATGCGCGGGGTCGAAAATCCCTTTTTCGGGTTCGTACAACATCCCGTAAATGAGGGCGCCGGGGTAGGCTTCCAGCGATGGAACGTATTCCATTTTTCGAGTGGTGTCGTTCGGAACAAACACTCGGTTTACAAAAACGCTCAACGTTCTGTCGTGCAGGTAGTGGGCCGTGTAAGCCGCCGTAACCAATTGCGTATATATCTTTCGTATACAATCGAGCATGGGTAGTCGTTCGTTTACGTGCTCTCTAATAGAGAAACTTTCATCCGTTAGAAAATGTACGGCCTTGGCGTCTTTGGTGATCTTGGCGAACTCAGCGGTGCTTCCTCTCTCGAAATTTAAGAAACGGCCTATAGGCGTGTCCCGTTCCAATAATATTTTATTTGAGTAGCTTTTATCGAGCGCTAATCGCCCGGTGAACGCGGCCATGTTATCGATTATGAATGGCCTGAGAACCTCCATAACCTCTACGGGTACGTTTATAGAAGCGCCGTTTTTATCGGTGGGCACCACCACTTTAGTCTTGAAAGCGAATAAGGAATCGGCCACGTTTTTACGCAAAGTATTTATCGAAGTTTTTACAGCCGATAAAATAAGCTGTCCCTTTTCACCAGAACCCATTCTATAATCGTAATCGTTTTCGACGAAATCGTAGTAGTTTATTTTAGGGGACGCGTACGCGGCAAAATGTATTAAGAGCTGCGTGTCGGTAAAGACCGCCTTGGACATGGAGCCCTGCACGCCCGGCGTTGGTGTAAAGGTTTGTATAGAAAAAAGTCCGCCGAATTTAGAGAGTAAATGATGCGCGTCGGGTGAGAATGTCTTCTTGACTACCGTTTCGAACCCACCCCTATCGGTAATAGGGTCCACTTTATATTCCAGATATAATTTATCCTTTTTCGCTCTGTCCACGAATTCTTCGACGAAATCGGCGAACCAAGGGCTGGGCCGAATGGCGCTTATTTTGCCGATATCTTTGTTGTTACTGGGTAAAGCGGCCCGTTCCTCGTTCATTATTTGGGCGATGGTTGTTTTAACTGCGCTGAATACGACTAGCGTGGGCATATACATATTTATGTCGTAGGATCCCAATCTCGTCATCAGTTCTACATCTCGGTCGTGTTTAATAGAGTCCGGTATAGACAGACAGGCCATGAACTGCTTCATTAGCCCATCCCGCGTCATTTCCGCGCTCTCTGTGAAGTAGTGTATAGCCTCCGTTATATCATCCGCCGACATAGAGCCGTATAAAACGAGCCGTTCTTCTGTCGTAAAATCTGGTATGGTCCTACACGATCTGGTCGTGTATACCTCTTCCTCCTCTTCTTCACCCGCGGGTGGATAGATAACTATGGAAGCGGCGGGTGCTAATTGCCCGGCGGTTAGTTTGAGCCGAAAGTATTTTTTCTTAAGTTCGGCGAGTTCTGCCGTAGCGATATCACCGTTCATACCCCGCTTTGCGTCATTCAAGACCGCTTGGAAAGCAGATTTTTTACAATATGGCTTCGTCATGGTCGAAGACGAAGAACCGATTCTTCCCGACGTTGAATATAACAAAACTATCTTGGAAAAACATTATAAATCCACTAAAAAATGGTCGGTGATGATCGTCGGGGCGACGGTGTTTTGGATCGGCGTATTAGTCGCCGTCAGCAGTATACATCCCAGGTACGTCGAGGAGTGCGATCGCCCCAATTCTTTCGGAAAGTTCTCTATATGCGTAGTTGTATACATACTTCTACAATATCTCATCGACCTCGTATTGGTGGTGGTCTACTTGTGTCGTGCCAGGAAGGTATTGGATAAAGTAACGCGTAGGATAGACTCGATAATCGCGATACAACCGGATATTAACACGGTTATGACTCACCCGGACATCAACACGCACGCCCTACACGGAACTACAAAAATGGGGGCGGTAATAAATGAGATGGTTGCGTGTAAGAACGCCGTCGATATGGCTATAGATATCGGTCCCCCTCCCAAAATGTCCAAGACCGAACTTAAAAAATCGTTAGACACGCTATCATCGCTAAATAAAACATGGTCCGATGAAACCGTCGTACGAGAAGCGACCACGTCGAAAGGGGGGCGAATCTTAACCGGGGTAAATTTACTACCAGTACTGAGTATATGCTTTTACACGGTGGTCGGGTCAGACGCCATGGCAGAGATCGAGAAAAATATGAACGGTAATGCCGTTCCGACCATATGTATAGCGTCGTACGGGCTCAACTGGGCGGTGCTGTCTGTGTGCTTATTACAAGGGATATTGCGTTTAATACCCGTTGTGAGATGGTTAATTCGAACAGAGAAGAAATAGATTGTTGGACACGGTCATTGGCTGGGCGAGTATATAAAGTCAAAGGAAGAGTTATATTCTACATTCGTGAGTGTTTTCCCACCACACATATACACAGATATGCAGTACGAAGTCGCCACTCGATGTAACGACGTAGAAAAGACGGCGGTGCTCGTCGCCAGTACGTTGGAGGATATGTATTTGGGAATAGAAAGGGAAATAAGACGAACCAGATCCGGGATGCATCCCGTATTCATCCGGGTTAAGATCAACGACGGTACTCTCCAGACGTTATTAAACGCAGACCACTCCAACCTGAATTCCCAAAAAATTATTCGAGGAGAGGAGTTGATATATGAACCCGAAATACCATATTTACCTCCGCTCACCCTAATGGACTCTGAGGAAGCGGCGTACAACTACCTAATAAATGGGAAGCTACCGGAGAACTATAGACTTTCGGGCTACTGTCCAGAGGGCGAGGAGTATTCACATCGAGATATAGACACTTTACTAGACTGTTTACCGGATGAATTATTGTACACTCCGGAAGAGTGTATACAATGCGACTGGTGTACAGAAACGGACAATTCGATAAACTCTTTGCCGGTGGAAGACGAGATGTCGTCGGAAAAGAGTGATGAGGATATTTTTTTGGGTGAAAAAGAAATAAAAATGTCCTAAAACCTAGTCATGATTTGTTTTTTTTCTCTTTTAAAACTGGAATATTCATACCCGGTGAACGAGGATATATATAAAAATATTCAAATGAGCACAGAGGGTAAAAACACGCGTTTATTTTTTCTTCTTACATGCTGGTTCCGACTCGCGACCCGGCGGAAGTATCAAAGAGTTAAGGGACGGGTTACCTCGTTCTGGTTCGCCGCGTGTTTTTTTTCCATCTACCTCTCCGTTAAATTTTAAATAGTAGTGCTCGACCAACGCTCCCTCGACCCGTTTCGTCACCTGTTTGGCGTAAGCTCTAGTCTGGTCAACGAATGGGTCATCGCCGATCAACTCGTGTATCACATCGGCTAATTGGGCGATTCGTTTACCCCTACGCGTCGTGATAAGGTCGGGATGAAAGTCGTCGTCTGTCATCTCCACGCTTTCCAAAGCTCGGGTCATTCCAAACTCTTGAAGTTTATGCACGAGACCGTATTTGGTCCGCTCCGCCCTTTTCCCCTCTTCATATGCCTTCGAAAGCAATTCTTTCACGTTCTCGGACAACTCGTCTGAAGGCGGTGGGGTGGTCATATTCGTGCTAATTTGTATACGCCCGTGCATCATCTCGAAATTAGTTTTTCCGAGCGTCGTTTTAAATAACGGTTTACACTCGTCGTCGAAAAAGGTTTTCACGAATTCCCCGTACGTTATAACATCCGCCTCTTTTACATTTTCCAGACCGTACAAACATAACAGCTCTCCTCTGGCGATTACGGATTTTTTATGCACGATCTTTAATTCTTTAATCAACCGGTTCACCAAAGTCTTCATTTTTTCCATAACCTGCCCGGCGTTCTCGCTTTTTACCATATAACTATCCCGTTTAGATATGAAATCAGCCTTAAAATCATCTCGTGACCAATCGGAGGGATGTAAATGAGCACGTTTTATCGCCTCTAAATCGCCGCTCGGCGTGTGAAAATAGAATCGTTCGTCCAGGGCGTCCATATCGCGCCTGTTTAAGACCCTCTTATCCGTACCTTTTATCTTTTGACCGATAAGAGAATAGAGAGGTTCGTTAGCCGTTACTATTATTATAATATCATCCCTCGGTATGTAATTCCCTCCGAAGCTTTTCCTATTGAGTGAGTTGTTACTCCCCACACCCCCGGTGAGATTTTTCAATGCGGCTATATCCGTGGGTAAACCTTGACCTTCGTCGAAACATAATATCTGCGCCGTCTTACAAATACCTTCAAGATTACTGGCCGTAACGCTATAGGCGTTAAAACGCGCTTTTAAATCTTTCAGAAATCGGGATTTACTATACCCCGGTGGAGTTTGGATGTAATGATGCCGTTTCTTAACCATCGGGTTTGGATCTACGGTCACGACTATAGGCGGCACGCCCGGTACTAAAACACCGGTTTTGTTACGCTTATTCAACATGAACGTGGTCGGTTCGGTCATATCGGGATTTCGTTTAGCCTCTCGTTCCTCCTCGTCTAACACGGCGGTCACCTCTTTCATGGTTTTCACTTCTTTCATGTCCACCAATCCCCGGCACAATTTTGTCCTCGTGGTCATGGTTTTATCCGTGTATATGGCCACTTTTTGCGCCGAAGTCGAATTGTAACACAAGACATCGGCCAGGTCTTGGGGATAGGTACTTATCGGACCGGGAATATAACCTTTCGGGAAATGGTGGGAGAAAAAAGCCTGTTCCGGTTCATCTAATCGCTCGACTACAACATCGGGAAATTTTTTTTCAAGTTTATGATATAAATCTCTCACCCGAACTCCTCTATTCTTTCCTTTACCGACCGACTTTAGGCCAATACACGATTCCGTCACGACGAAGTAATCAAATCTGAATTTTGTAACGCAGAAATTGGCAACCTCATGATGACGAGACGAAAGTCGTAGCACTAAGAAGGGTATGAACATATCTTTGATATCCCCCCCTACCATCGTGTATGATAGTCCTTCTCTCCGGCCCCCTTTTTATATATATATTTTTTAACCGCAAAAAAAACTCACGACCACGTTCCACCGGTAACTCTTTTTTTAAACACTTGAATATTCGGAGCGGCCACGTCCGGTGTTTTTCCGGTGGGTAAAGTAGTTTCGTACCAACCGCTAAACATTTTTTCATACGTGGCAAAAGGGAGAGGAAACTTTACCCGCTCGCCACACGGTCGGCATAGGGCAGTTTCCGTTTCATTTCGAATGAAGAAAAAGGAGCCAAACCCAATGATCGAGTAAAGAATATATTTATTTTTTTCTTCTAATATCCAGGTTCCCACTCGCGCCCGGTTATAGCCGGCTTCAGCATAAAAGAGTTAAACAGGATCCGAGTTGCCGGCCAGCGTCGGAATAAAAGAATTACGAAGCGCCGACTCGTAGCTGCCCTTGGCCTCTGCGAACACTCCAGCCTTGAACATTCGTTGATAGAGGAATACGTACCTCCACAATATCCTGCCCGTTATAATGTTTTTATCCAATCCATAATCTGAAACTAAAGCATAATATTGGAATATGTCTACGGGTACTGTCCTAATTTCGGTGCAGGCGGACAGTAAATCCATCTTGATACGCCGTGCCAGATGCACCATGTAATACGGCATAGCGTAGTCATTCACAACGGCATCGTACACTTTTAACCGCATGCGCGGCATCGTGGCTGTTGTGATGGAGTCTGCTATTTCATTCAATTCCCGGCTCGGGAAATACGTCACTCTCTCGTACCAAAACAGAAAATCGTCCGTCAAATTGGGGAATCCATAACCTTTGTTGACCGATATATCCTCGGCTGTATCGGCTGTAGTCAACCCCTGTATGAATTCTTCGGGACGCGCGAGTATGTAACTGACGTCTAGAAAACGGGCTCTGGTCTTTCCCCCCCATGACCGATTCGGTTTTGCCCAGAAGTGCGAGTAGAAAGCTTTCGATATCCCGTAGGTACGCGTCAATCTGATGCTCGTGTCTATATGGCCCAGAAAATGCGACACCATATCTTCCGCTTCCTCTTCGGTCTCAGGTGCGGGCAAATCAGTAACATACACAGCGTAAGCATCCCAGGCGTGTTGGTAAAATTCCTTGGGTGTTATGAAATGCGTCGGGACCATTTTGTAATCGGGCACCTGGCAAATGAGTTCCTGGAACCAATCCGAGGGCGGGTAAATGGAGGTTACAGCCCGCATTTTTCTCACGGTGTCTATGATTATTGTATCACAGCCGGAACAACCTTTCGGGTAAGGGTAAAACTTCATGGAGTGCGTGTCCCCGCATTGACACACCGGGGGTGGGTGGTCAACACCTCCGAACAGCGTATAAATAATGTCTATCTCACAGGCTTTAACATCTTCCCGTTGGGTTTCCAAGAGATATAGGTACTTTCCAATGGGAGTGGTAACAGACATCGTGCTATTAACACCCAGTAGGACCAGCTTTTTTTGTATATAATGGCTATTCGACCAGAACCGCGATTATATCTGGTAATTTGCGGAGCTCCGACTCATAGCTGGCCTTGGCCTCTGCGAACACTCCTGCTTTGAACATTCGTACATAGATGAATACGTACTTCCACAACATCTTCCCCGTTATCATTTTTTCATTCAACCCGTACTCCAATCCCACATGAAATTCGAATCGATTTATCGTGCCAGTTGACGGGCCAACTTTCGGGATATTATTATACGCCGTGCCAGATGCACCATGTAGTACGGGGTAGAACAGTCTTTCACGACGGTATAGTATATATTTATCCGTATACGGGGTGTCTTGTTGCTCACGGTGGAGTCGGCTATTTCGTTCAGTTCGCGGCTCGGGAAATACGTCACCCTCTCGTACCAAAACAGAAAATCGTTGTCAAATTGGGGAAACCGTAACCTTTATTGCCCGATATATACACCATCGGCCGTATCGACTTTACTTAGCCGCCGTACGAAGTGGACGGGATTCTCCAATACATAGCTAACATTTAGTAATCGGGCTACGGTCTTTCCCCCTGTAAACTTTAGAGGGGATTTTCGAAGTTGTTGTTGATTATAGACTTGGTTCTGGACTCCCCCGGGGAATATTTACATCTACCCACAATGTGTACAGGTTCGACCCAGTGTTGCTCTGGGTTTACGCTGTGAATAAACAAACAGGAAATTCCAAGACATCAATGGTTAAAGATGGAGTATTATTAAGAGAATATAACTAACTATACTGGACCAGATACAAACACAGAATAAGACGTAATTTAGCAATGTCTACTTCTAATCACGAAGGGTTGCTTACACGGAGCTGGTATTTTAGAAGATGTCGATGAACGGCGACACAACAACCCTCCGGAGACGAGATGGTATAAGTCTAAAGATACAATTTAGAAACC
>JAVFBX010254462.1:0-19235 GCA_034783855.1 Mopalia kennerleyi | reverse complement strand
TTTTTACGGTAGTTGGTTGGCAGCATGAGCTGCCAGTAATCTACCGTCAAATTTACGGAAAATAGTTAACAGTGTACTTTGTGAACATCAAAAATCAATTATATATATTTGTTAACTCTGTACATCGTTTTCTTGGATATCATCCTATTGAATACAATTCAGGACGCATATAGTTTGGTTTCAGATTAAAACATTTTCCACTAAGAATGTAACCTTTGTACATGCAGAAAACATGTTGCAATTGCAAATATAGTTTTCGGTTCGTTATAGTCTTCATTGTGTATATTGTATCCACATCTATATGGCGTTAAACAACAGTAAAACAAACAAACCAAATAGAACGCTATATGTTAACGTTGCGAACGAATACCGAGAGAAAATAGAAGAGGCACGCTGATGTTGATAACGCTTTCCATCTTGGGAGAACTGATTTATATGATGATGAACAGATCGTTTTGGAGGATTTTTAGCAGACGTTCTTATCAGGTTTTGTCAGCCATCACTATGTCTGAAAGAGTTAACACCTACACCATGCCGATGTCATATTGTATAAATTTATAACGACAAATAAAAAGCTATACCTCAAAAGGCTATAATTTGTGCTTCTTACATATATATAAATAATAAAAGATATTTCATTAATGTCTTTTGCAGCGACTTTTCAATAAAGGACCGTGTTATAAGTGCAGTGAAAACTTATGAAGATTAATGAATCGCTCCATTTTTCTTGTTGCGTGTCAAGGATTCAAAATTTTCATGGCAGCCTGCGAATTGTTGACTAGGAAAAGCTCAATAACTACAGTGCATCTTAACTCCAAGCTGAAGTCAGGTATAAAACTGAGGACCATTCTATTTCTGGTGTCGAGAAAAATATATAGAATTATCGTCAATATGTTCATTTGATGAATCTATTAATAGATAACTATATTAGGCGATCTAGCGACTTGTTTAAGGCCTAAAGAATTGAAAGTTGTATACATTAGAAGCGATCAACTGTTCGTTAATCCGATATAGAACCTACACCGGATAATAGTCATTTGCCATTAGTTCTAAGGAGGGTCAACGTCCTCCAGTAAAGAACACTACCACTTTATACGAGGTCGCAGCTACTTGGAACTTCTATTGATGGATAAAACACACTGATTATCCCCAAGATAATTAAGTCGTTTGATCTTTCCTCAACTATATTCCTTTGTCGGAGATAAACTATGCCATTGAAGCTGAACAGGCTGTAATTGAAATGACTTTCCTGTAGTCTTTAAAGTGACAATCCAAGAACTTGCCCTCAAAAACTGCGGGATTTTCAGAAAGTAACTTAAAAATAGGTTATAGGTCCCATACCTATGTTGTTGGTTGTTCGGGGCCAATGTGTACAGGAACCCACCCCGACTGGCAACACACCGACAGCACAGGACGACCACAAGACACATGACAATGACGCCACAAACAGATCGGCCTCATATTGCTCCTAAACTCTACCAGCACTAAGGCTAGATGAAGCGGTCTCCAGCCGCCCACCTCAGTGCATGGTCTTATACAATTAATTACCCAATATTCGCTCTTGACAATTAATAATATATCTGCGTGATTGTAGTGATACAGTATATTGATGAGGCGACACGCAGATGTCTATGTTCTGTAAACAATTCTGATCAACCAGATCGAATGCATTACAACAGTTATTACTATATATATTGTTTACACGCTCCATTCTACATTTGCTCTCATATCCATCAACTACGGGCCAATCTGATTTGAGGATGTAACTAGTGAGATTTTCGTAGCTTGAACGTTTGTCGATTATGAAGGGTAGGGAAAACCCGAGTTTACACAACCTGAAACCCGAATGAAAAATGATAGAATGATTTAGAAAATATCTCACTAATTTTCCTCATGGCAAATTTGTAACTATACTATGCGAAAGTTAGGGCCTCTATCGAGGAGAAACTATACAAAAACCTAAAAACCGCTAACGATGTACAAAACATGTTAAACAAAGTGTTTTATTATTTATTTATTTTTTAAATTACTCGAAAAGTTATTGGATGAGAGTTCTTGCATTTTTAGTAAGAATATGATATATTATGTGTTGGATTTGTCGAGAAAGAACATTTTGCTTACCACGTCTTCTATATGTAGACACTTGTATTGATTTGTCATGGAAAAATTCCTTTTAAATATACTTTCTTTTCTTTTGAATAGTAATAACTACCAATCAGAAAGAGGCGTCATACCTGCTATGCATGTGGAATGAGTAATTATTCCAGGCAGGTAAGTGGGACAAGGATATATAGGGAAAGGCTATCGCCCATCTGGCCATCTTTCAGTCAACCTGTCCTTCAGCCTCTCTCTCGCAAGAATATTTACATATGTATTCTGAACACAATAACTTGAAACAAATTTATTGAATAATTTCAAACTTAATGTAATCTGCTAAGCCAACACATATGATTGCAATTCCGCAAACCATTTTGGCAACTATTGTTTAAATTTACATTATTTACGTCAGTTTGCGTGCTGAAAACAAATTCACGTTTTAAATTCAAATGTCAATGGAATGTCTCATCCCTCTGTGAAAACCATGCGTGGTACAGCATTTAAAGAAATTCATCTGTATTCATATTACCAAAATCGACAACTACACCATTGACTAACAATAGCACGGTATGAATATGCAATTGAATAGAATGGTTAACAAATGACATAGGGGACACTGCCAGTTACATGAGTGAAGCTTTATTTCCATTTTAGCAACTGGCCAACCTCACTGATGATAAGCGCCACGGTGACCCTCAGTGATCTTAGAGCTATGGGGCAACATGGAACTGATCTGCGTCTGATGACGTTTTTAATCTCCTGTGATTGTCTTGTATTGTCTTTGTTGAGCTGGGGTGGTTTCCGTCACCCATTGGGCGTGCACGCCGTCGTGTGTGTGAAAAGGAGGTCCTAGTTTGTGGGCATTGTGAGAACATGTTGTCCCAATCAGCCTCTAACAGGTTACCTGCTAGTTTGTTAAGATTGAACTTCTGTGTATTAATTATATTACTTGTAGACGAAGATGTGACATTACTAGGGAAACACAATTGTTTCGGAACATGGAATGTTATCATTGTATAGAGACTTATAAGAATCCTTACTGAGTCTGCGATTCATAGAACTCCCCCACGAGCAGGAACCTCGAGTCAGACACCCACCGTTAGCTGCCTTGGAATCGAGGAGAGACCAAGCAGCATCAAATGTTTAAACAGCTCCTGTCCTTGCCGTCAACATTTTTTTCGGACACAATATATTTGACGACACAAGGTCATTTCCACATCCGCTCTGAATCAATTATTTATCGATTCTATACTGAAGACTTGATACGTGACCATATGGCCCTTGTATTCAGTCTTTGGTAACTCGGTACGTAACAATTCCCATTTCGGATATTACTGTTCGATAATATTCTACAGCAGAAAAAAATTTATTGAAAAATGTCAGTACTTGCTACAAAAATAGATTACTTATTTATTAGAAACTGACGAGGCAACAACACCCGTCAGTTGTACGCTTTGATAAAATATATATCCGGAGGATATTACAGTGAAGTTTCAGTATCCTTTAAGGATACTGAAACTTCACTGTATTAATAATAGTGCTCGAATGACTGTCGGAAAGGATTACAGACGAGACGGGCGGAGCAATAGCTATGGTAACCAAACTGTGTAATATTTTATTGATAGCTAACTGACAGATAATGGTAAATGCGCCTTTTTAACTGTTTGCACGTTGTTGTATAAAATCCCAAACTGACATATTGGGATCCATTTCTAGCTATATAATGCAATTCTACTTGTCCACTCTATAATTTGCACTCTTTTTCACTATATGTCAGCACACTGTTTAAGCTGTATTGGTTTGTTCACTATATGTCAGCACACTGTTTAAGCTGTATTGGTTTGCTTAAGCAGTAACCAACCACTGTCAAACGCAACAAAGTATTGTGTTAATAAAGCTTTTTTAAAAATTCGACTGGTCCATTTCTGTGAGGCTTCAGATTGAGAGGTAATAACAAAAGTGTTCTTACACTGTAGTGATATAGTATAGCACTCTTATATATTTTGAGAAAATCCTGATATTTCACTGGTATATAAATAATAAATGATAACATTAAGAATGTTTCTTGTGATAGTCTTACATTGGGCAATACAACTATATCTCGGGCTTTTTAACGCATAGTGCTTCTACTCTTTCAACATTTTGACTGACCCACACTTAATACTTAAACAGAATATATCAAAGGCACAACTGAGAGAAATGATAAACATTGCATGGTTAGATTTCTTTTTTTCGGATCAATAAAGTGGCAGTCAAAATCAAATATATATATAGAGAGAGCGATCTTGGAAATCAAAACAGTTACAGTGCCGCCATTTGTGATTCCATACATTCAACACAGGATATTCAGCATAGGTTAAATAATTTCTGACGTTTTCTTCCAGTGTTATTTGAATTACAGGACATTTACAATCATGCACAAACTTTTCTTGGCCAGTCAGTTGTTCATATTTTGTCGTTGAATAGCATATGATAAAGTTTTTAGGTTCTTTTAGGTCTCTTCAAAGCTGCATCTAAGACTCCCTCTCTTCGCTGTATCATTTCTAGACGATAGTGCTAACGATTAGGACTATTTGTTTTCAATTTGTGTTTAATGATTGCTTTGTTATTTAGCTATCCTTGGGTTAATTTCTTAGCAATATTGATAGGAAATCATTCCAAGAAGCAAATCAATAAATGTTTTTATTTCTTTGTCCGGAATTTGTTTTTAGAGCAGATTCTATTATCTGTGTACGAGCGGTGTCATTCAGTTTTGTGGTTGAAGCGTTAAAAGATAGAATATCTGCTGGGATAGATAGTGTTGACAGTAGAATGCGCTTTTGTTGCATGTGTTCAGAATTAGTTTCTTATAGCAAAGGTGGGTTGAATTTGTTTTTGGTATATTCTGTCCGGAATGAGATTTCAGGTCTTCCGTACGGGTCGGTCGGTGTTAAGAGCTCATACATCAAACGAGACAAACAAGTAGCTATGCTGGCTCAATTTAGGGTCTATTTCATTTGGTTGTTTCAGGACATCGAATTTGTCTTGTATATTAATCTCCTTATGTCGCAGTGTATAAACAGAGCTTGATAAACGTTTGCAGACTTCTAATAAGCTATTCCCGCCGAGTCATCGATTTTGCGGAATTTGGGAAGATGGTCATAGGGTGTGTGAATTGCTGGTAACCCGTGGCTCGTCCAGGGCGCCTATATCGTAGTCTCAATACATTCGTACCCTGATTGGCGATTCTTTTCTATTCTTGAAGGTAACAAGTGCATAATTATAGGGTTTCTAACCAAGTCGGCGTCTTGTCCTTTCAAGGGTTGTGAATAAGCGGATTTTTCAACAGGCTCAAAACATATGATTTCACATGTCTACATCACATGAGGCCAATTCCCTTGTATGGTCTCATTGCAGAATACTGTATTTGTTCTTAGTTCGTCTTATTATTGTAATTCCCTCAAGAATGATTTAATTTAATCTTTTTTAATCAGAGTTGTAAGTCATAGATTTGAGTGAAATTTGGACTTTGCAAAGGAAGGATAAAGGACAAGTAGCAGGCACCCAAAGAAGTGCCAATGTTTAATTATCGTTGTGAATTGTTCACTCTCCCATCCAGTCTATACAATATGTAGGGGAAGCCCCTGCTTACATGATTTTTTTCCAAAGTACAACACACATTGATAGATCACGTACGATGCTAGTTTTAGCTTACGCACATTCTCATGCTATTCATACCGTGACATTACCCAATTTTGATTTATTAGATCACTTTGCAATACCTATCGTTTATAAACCGTCGAATTTTTTTATGCGTGGGTTAAATTGTCACAATAAGCAGTCGGGAACAAATTAACATGTGCTTTACGTGTTGATGTGATTTTGGACTAGTTAAGAGCCACTCCGTGAACCATATAGCTGGGTTAAATGTCTCACTGGACCCCGGACAATACTACCATCTATCGACCCCGAGAACCCATTATGTTAACAGAGTGACTATAAAAACCGGTACATTTACTATTAATTTCTTTATTTAGCAGATGAATTGTGCACGACATGACGTGTTTAAAATGCTTAACTGTATTTATTTGGGCATTTCCTGTTGCAATGACTAGGTAGGAGCAGGTATCTGTAATAGCTTCTTACGTTCCCACTGTGCCTCGTATGATTCGCCAGACCAGATCACCAATTGAGTTATACTAAACGTGCCTCATGGGATTCTCCATGAAGTCCAACATCAGCAATTCGTCGTTTTGTTCAACCTTGAACGATCTGCCACTAACGAGGTCACCTTAGATGTTGTTGCTACATAATACCTGAGTCTTGATAGAAAACGACGAATAATAATACACTGTCAAACCAAATCTATTAAACCGACGAAAATGTCACTTGCCTCCACTGGGATTCGAACTCGGATCTCTGGCTAACCGGGCCATATAAGCTAGCTATTTGTCCTACTACTACAATTATGTTCCATTGCTGATATTTATTTTATTTATTAATTTGACGTTGGATCAACAGAATTAAATAACAGTTACAGATAATCGATCTGCATTACCGCGGGAGGAAAACTGGGTTCACCTCATGCATCGCGACCCACATATGTTCGCAGGAATCGAACTCGCGACACCACAGCTGAGATGGAAGGTTCAGACTACAGAGGCATTAACTCACTAGAGTTTAAGTCTCTAGATTTATCCGTTATGGAATCTAAAAATGTGACATGCATCTCTTTATACTGGTTGATTTAATCTGATCTAACCTATAACTGTAATAAGAGTTTCTAAAAACGATCCAGATGGCAGGGCACTTCAGGCACTGGCGGTTTATGCCTAATCCATCATCTGAGGCGGGTATATGCCGTGGTCAGACGAAAACACAACGAGAGGGTTCACCTCAAAAGCGGGCTAACCGAGGACAACACGCAACATTTTCCAATGGCCTTACAGATAATTGAACGGTATAAATGTTAATCCTTTCGGAAGATTCTTGCCTTCGGAGAGCAAGCCTTGCTCAGTCCCCATCAAAAACAGCTGAAGCCAGTTAACCTATACCATGCACACGTCGATCTACCAAGCTGTGCGATTTCAAGTCGACTATGAAAATTGTAAGGCAAACCGTCGTAAAATTTAGAGCCCATATGCGATTCGAACTGTCAAATAGGTACGTTCAGGCCATATATTATCTGTCAATGTATACAATAAGCGATTCGTCCAAATAATGACCAATTTAAACTCCTGGGGCCAGTTGCTCGAGAGTATTAGTCGCTAACACCAGATTAACTCTCTAATAGTGGATTAGATATAGGCCTTGAACATGGCATGACGTCTTCTAATAGAGGATTAGATATAGGCCTTGAACATGACATAACGTCTTCTAATTAAGGATTGAATTGAATAGTGCTCAGAGCCACCGATAACTACAAAATGAGCTCAAGAAGGTATAGGGAAGCACAGTAGAGACCATCAACTTCACTACTACAAGACAGTGTCGTTCTATTATATTCGAATTGTTTCTGCGAATAGACTCAACGACTCCTCAATCGGAAAGATTATTTGCTTAGTAAAACGCCCTGCTCAGGTGTGTTCACTTATATGGAGGCTGTGAACATCAAGACAGCTGTACTGCAAAGTGTTCTTTACAAGCGGAACATCAATATTCCTCAAAAGCTAAAAGCATCAAGAGACTTTAATCATATTATCGTTAGCCAGAGGGCGCCACCTAACATGTTATTTCAGAAAACCATTTGAAACGATTTCTAAATCCATCTATATAAGCCATTAGAAAATGTCAATTCTGCAGTTAGATGTCTTTTACCTGATTTGATCTAAAGAACTCAGTCAGTCTCATGCCTTTCTATGGTGAGGGGTAGCGATCACAAGTGAAAGATTCAATTGTGATCGTTACCGACACAATCAGTAGAGGCTGATTACACACTACAAGAACATATTGTCACGTATTCTCACTCCAGTCGCCATTCTATGTCGATAAATAATTGATTTAGAAGGGATGTTAAGACGATTTCTAGTGTTTGATCCCTCGCCGGGTTAGCTAGGACAGTAAATAAATAACAACGTCTATAGAAACCACTGACGATGACAAGAAGAGTAAGCGGTCATGTTCAATATTCAAATCAAGGGGGATTATTTTAACACCGTATTTACCGTGATTTCCAATCAGTTTATGTCTTAATAACACACATTAATACACATTGTCAAAGTACGTTTTAATCATGTACCAGAAGCTCAAATCTATGTAAAATAAATTCATACTAAAAAACAATTTACCCTATTCAAAATAGCTGTAATAGAAATATGCATCTAGATGTTGAAATCTGTTACCTAGACCGTTGTTTTCAAGTGGACAAATTCTAGATGATTAGCTGAATGTCGGGATTACAAGTATGCATATATTGATTGGGTTATTTAATATAGTTAGACGATCAATGGTGGGAAAATCCAATTATAATTTGTAATTGGTGCGTTATTTTCAATTTGGAATGAGTTGCAAAGAATTTTTCAGTTCAGACTATAAGATATTGATTAAAACGTCAAAGAAAATGTGATAAGCTAACAGATTTAGTGACAGGTTCAAAAGTACAGCACACTTTGGCATCAAAGTCTGTTCACTGATTAAAACGGAGTTCCACCAGTTTCAGTTTTCCTCAGAACGCGCGTACATATCATTGTAATCAAGAAAATATTATCAAGACAATCTCAGTTGGCAAGTTACCTTGTTGGCGGTTCGCACAACAACACATACTTGATTTTTTTTAAACAATTTTTATGGGTTCTAATTAATAGAGACAGGAAGAATGGATCGCTCTATAAAAATTGCGGACGAAATCAATGCTCGGACACAGTTGGTTGCCAAATTCTACGGGCCTTTCTGTGTACACATTTCTGGTGCTAAACAGATTGTCCTTTGTTTGACGATTGAACTTTATCTACTAGATGGAATTAGTCAGCCATTCGACCATTTTTCATTTTGTCTTCAGACTGTATAAACACCGACTTGTCTTTCCATCTCCAATCGATATACGTTAGGTCTTTATCTTATTTTCAGTCTAAAATCATGTTAACAATTTGGTTTACATCTGATGGGACTGTATTCAACAATCGGTTCTAACAACAAACTAGTCTTCAATCATCTTGTTTATCTATAGCTGTATCTGGTGTTGCGCCATTTTCAATAGTAATTAAATTGCTATCAGTTCTTTATGTCGTTTAATTTTCTTATTTCCTTTGACAAGGGTTAACTATAAGCGATTGGTCACAAGGGTTCCCAACAAAAATCGTGGTTCCCGGCAGAAGGGGTTTCTGACATTCGGTGTTTCCGGCACTAGGATTCCTGTCAATTTGGGTACGATGCACTACGGGTTTCCGGAGATTCGGGATTTTCTGGCACTTGGGGAATCGACCTAATTCAATAATATACCTTTTCTTAGAGTTTATGCCCATTAAGGTATTATTCATTAATAAATGTTAGTTGTCGACAAAGTACACACAAACAATCTTCATTGTTTTCATTTCAGGAAAACGACAAGAAAGTTATGTAGGAGGAGGACTGTTTATGACTTCCTGGTATCGGGTGATCCATGTGTGCAAGCATTGGTATTAGGACATTGTTGAAACATTAAACCAGGCACGCACTATAAACAGTCTCCCTATCAATATTATTATTGCGGTTACGCTCAATCTGTACGATATAAGTCCCAATCATCAGACAGCTCAAACCCGGTTTCGTTAAAACAGCAGTAAAAATGGACTTCTTTACCCAAAGTGTCGCCGAAAGATCACGTGGTTGCCTAATAATGTATCGCTTAAGATCAAAACTTTACATGTTAATCCGTGTGTTCCGCCGTGCAAATTTATCTTATAATCTCTTACAACCTTGCAAACCCAGATATCTGATCACAAACTGACCATGCTTAAGCTACGCGTGACTAAAATGTGGTGATTTAAACTAGCTGAGCGTAACTTGTTAACAACAAAAATTAGAATCCAATTTAATGTTCTATAATTCTGGTCACAACGGTAACCATTGAACAGATATAAATGTTCTAAATTAGACACGAAGACTGCTGACTTCCTGAATGACCAATGCAATCCCAAACGACAGCATATGGGGAATTATGATATATTGAGAATGCAAATAGAAGAAACTGTTTTTCTACCATAGCCTATATTACTAAACAGGGTCCTAATCAATATGGACAAAGAAGGTATTGTTCCACCACTACAAGTCTATCGATCCGAACCTATATATAACAATAGCCCGTCTATGACACTGTCCTTAACATAAACGTTTTGCTGCCAGATAAATGAGGTCGACACATTTTACAAAAAATACTTCGTGACTATGAAATGAGAAAATTCTTTCAGTGAAATTGACAGATGGCCTTATCAATAAAGATACGAGTGCAAGCTCTTACAAATAGAGAGTTCAAAAGACAGAATTGTTTCATTATAAAAATGCATAAGCCTAGCTAAATGTGTTCTTTTGTGGCTCCATTTCTCATTCTTTGTCTATCACTGAAGCATCCAATCAGGGCCTTGTTTTTACCACAGCGACAAATCGTTACAGTATGTTTTACAATGAGAAGCACTTCATTATATTGTACTGATTACGTGGCTGTCTCTCGAGCTAAAAATTAAAATGACAGCTTAAAGTTGTGTTTCATAGAAAAGGAAAAGATTATTCTATTTGTCAGAAATATTAAAGTTCAGCGATTTTTTGTTTTGTTTTGTTCGTTTATCTTTTTGTTATGATTTGGGATTTGGGCTTTTTTTAGTTCCCGAAACGTATATGAATACATGTACATGTCATGTAAACTCCACCAACATGTATATAAATAAATCAATTGTAAAGCCTGTAAACAGAACTTTAAACAGTGTCAACGAGGCTAATGAATTCGCGAGACAGTGTCTCGTAGAACAATTACCCACGCTTTGACGAATGTGGTTGGCGTATTTTTATGTTCATTGAATTAAGTCCATTGTAGTTATTTTGTTCCAGTTTAAGGTGCCATTCAGTGTTGAAGCTTAATAAGAACAGAGGTTGTTTGCATACGTCCTGTTTCGCTTTTTACAGATTTGTACTAGACTCAGTTAACAAGGTGTCTAAATACTTGACTTATATGACGAGTTTATAAATGGGTATTGAATTATTGAATTAAAAAACACCTACCTGATTCTGAAAACTGGCATTGAGCTGCAGAAAGAAGGAAAACAAAAGTTAAAACAGCATGTTTCCACTTCATGATTGGATGTGGCTCTCCCTTGTCTTGAACCCTTGAATTTAACACAGAGAATGGAGTAAAAATTCAAAGAGAGCGATACGTCATATGGTAAATGTCATTCCTTGATGGTCTGTCTTGTCACATTTCCATAAAGATGGAATCCAAGTGTTTAAAAGCTTTCAGTGTATCACATTTGCATTCCGTTGTATAGGTATGGCGGTTAGACATAATATCGGAGAGCAATTCGATAGCGCAAGTCTGGGATAGATATTGACAAAGTCGCTCTAAGACGGCTGCTATAAAAGCCTCCATCCATCTGGCGATACGGTCCGGAACACAGGTCCGCTCGGCTCCACTCTGTAGTAACAGTGGGGAGTGACAGTCCGCTCTTTCAGCCACGAAAAACCGCGATATGATGCCATTTCTCCATATTGATTTCCCCTTTGTTCGCGAACGGATTGAAGCGATCTGACATCTAGCAGATATCAAAATGGCCAGTAATTGGCGCTTTTCTAAACGAAACGTGCTTGATACCGAGATTCTGAGAGGAGTCACATTTTGGCCAAATCAGTCAGTAACGGTTCGTCTGATGACTTAATCCTGCTATGCTAACCTTCTGATATCTTTACAATTTGAAAATCGTTTTTACTCTTTGAGTGCCATGTGTTGGCTTTAACGCCGTAAAATACTACAGACTGAAAATAAAATGTAACTATGTAGCTAAAATCATTTCCAGAAAATACACTTCATCACTTATGCATAGTTAAGCTTTGCTACTGTAGAAATAACATGTGTGGACCCATAACTACGGAAGCAATTTAACGCAGCCCGGCCCTGTATATTTCAGATTTTAATTATACTCGCACCCTATAACGACGGCAGAAAAAAACTGATGTTCTGTTCAATCAAGTTAAAATATTGGGATTCGAGGACAGTTCTCCTTAATTAAATTATCAGATAATTGGTCATATTATATAGTGTGTTATTTACATACCCTGAATTGTTTATTAAATTTACTCCATAGTGCCTAGCTCGTGTAAATTCGCCACATGTTCAAAGCTAACGTAACATGCTAGTGGTTGGTTAAACATGTTTCAGGGTATTAGATCATAAGTGAAGCATGTTCTAATCATTTAACAAAATAAGCCAGCCATGTGTTGTAAATCAACACTTGCAAATTTCGTAATTATATCTATTAATAGTCCGCAAGCACTCGCTGACGTCGGTTGAGGCATGCAGAGTTCTTAAAGTCTGTGTTGATATTTTGGGAACGCTTGTTGTCTTCTCAATAGGCCTACCAGGCAATCAGAGACTTTTTATGTTGTAAAGTTCCTGGCGATTTTGCGACAAATGTGATATGTTCTCTCTAAAATGAATTCATGTGACGACAGATTCATGTCCAGAAATATTCTGAGATACATATTATCGTGAGACTAAGATTATCTTTGTTATATTATGTTACGAATTGCAGTTTTTGAGAGAGATACACCTCAACGCTCTGATGAATCTTAAATAAAATACCCCACTAAATATTTGGTGAGATTGAAACACTGAACTGCTTTCCGCTAAAATAATAAAAATTATCAACGTTCTCCAAATTTGGTGTATATATTAAGGGTTTTACGCCGTACTGGAGATTTTTCACTTATAATACGTGTTGCCGGCATCAACATCACTGGCAACAAGCATAACAAAACAAGCTCAGATCGCCAAACAATGACGTCACAGCAGGTGATCTCCGTGTTGCCTTTTCACTTGGTGAACTTTGAGACAACAGAAAACACCGCTATGTTATTATATCGTCCGATCACCGGTTTTCGAACAGCACCGGTTTTCGAACATTTCATTATTTTTGCTTGTTTTACTGTAATTTTTTGATACAGAATGAAGTTAAAATGTAAGAGGAGTATTTCGTCAATAACTTGGAGAAAACAGCATCTCCAAAGACCTGTCTGAAGGTTAATTAAGACGCTTTTAAATCAGTCACGTGACTTTCTTAAGTGTTCGAAAACCGGTGATCGGAGTATACTATATCCAAGCACTGACAGATGTATCAAGAAACATGTGATTGTACCTGTTTTCAATATGCATATATTTGTTATCTGGCCTAAGTAAAAGGAGGGTGCACAATTGCTATGGGACACACCCATTTATACATCTACCCCACAGTCACCACTGTCTCTTGGCCACCAATACAAAAGTCATCACGCTACATTTTGACAAGAAGGGGTCAAATAACCTGTACAATGCTGGCTGTCTAAGTACAGAATATAATTGTACAATTCTTACAGCAGTTGGAAGGGAGCACCCTGCACCCTGGTTCCATCAATATTTGTTGCCAGTAATGTTTCTTTCAACCAGTGGGCCGGCAGGCTGTCTTATGAATGAAAATGCCTTACAGAACGTTAAACCCCCAAATAAACTTACTTTTGCAAAAAAAAGTATTTCGAGCTATTTAAAAATATGACCTAATTATAAAGCTTTATTTCATAACCTTATTCTGCAATATATTGAATCTATCAACTACCCATGTTGAAAAGATTTCTGATTCACCCAACCTTGCGATAAAGTCAAGTATCAGCATTATTTCACATAGAGACAACACCCTTTTGTAGTAACTTCACATCCTGAAACTTCAAGAAGAGAAAGCATTTTTACAATGTGCTTTAACCTTTCTGTTGACCCAAGACATTTTTACACATAGTGATTACAACTACGAGTACTCGGGGCTGTTGTTAAGTGGTTATTCCTACTTTGATACTCCGTTTAGTGGTCTGAGTCTTTCTGTGGACCATCAGAGTGAGGCACACAATTTGGTTCAGGCAATTAGGGGGGGGGGGGGGGGGGGGGGTCTGTTTTAAGACGTTTCCTGTCAGTTTACCACCGTTTTTAAGAAAGAAAAGTTCTGTGAAATGAACAATTGATCCGTGAAATTGCTTTGAGTATGATGTTTAACCCAATGAAACAAACATTTCAAATTAAGGATTTGACTGACTGGATATTTATGAGTTTTCATAAGGTTCCATGTAGTTGTCTATGCTGTTACAATAGTCATAAGTTGCAGCACTTGACTTTTGTAGACTGGTGGATTCTTTTTCCATCAGCACATCATAGAACACAGCACAAACCATTGATAATTACCAGTTAATTATTTGTCCTAATTAATGATTATGCCTATGTAAATTATAATTATCTCCAAAACAACTTATGATCCAAACCATTCGATTTAATATATTTCAATGCTGAATTCAATCTGTTGAGCTGATCATCAAATAATCTGATCAAACATCTCTGGCCTCTTCAGATGATCAACACCTGTACAGCATAAAGATGATGGAAGCAGAGGAAGGTTTGGTGGACTTACCAGGTGTTGAGGAACCTGCTGGGGGAGATAACTCTGACACAACATCCCCTCCTGAAATCATGGTGACAGACTCTCCAGGCAGTGAGGACACGTCTACAGGCACACACATAGAGACTCCAGATGTCGTTCTGGAAATCCCAGAAAACACCCTGTGTCCAGAGTCTCCAGACTTCGGTTCAATTAATGTGGAAGACGAATCAACCGACTTCATTACTGAACATGAGGTTAACAATCATGTAAAAATATTACATGTTTTATAAAGATGAAATACTATATTAAAAACAAAATTCCAGAAAAGTCTTCTGGCCGTCAGGAGCTTTTAATAAATTGTTTTTTTATATGTTGAAAGGACTTTAGCTAAGAGCAGTATACTTCAAACATACCAATGATTTTACAGAACACTGCAGGAATATTTATTTTTAATCATGCATGACACTGTACAAAATGACAGTCATTTGTACATCAGCGTCATATAAGTAAAGTGCACTTGATTGTGGCGTTAATTATGAATAATTTCTTTTTTGTTTATTTGTTATGCCTTCAAGACAGAATACATGCTCATATTTTCTTCCTTATTAACAAGCTATTCTGATTTTTACCTGTAAATTAAGTCATGACAATTGTATTAATATTTTTACCTTTGGTAATATACTCTTTTACTGAATTCTGTATCCCTATATTGACTCTCTAATTATGATTCTTTAATTAGGTCATTACTGTACCTCAGAGGGAGCCATTACTATTCCTCTATGACTCGGAGAGTGTGGAGGCCGATATAGCTGCAGTTATGGAGTCTATTAAACAGGTCAGACTTCTATGAAATGTATTTATACCTGTTAATACTATCCTTGACAAATGTTTTAATTTGATAAAAGTAGCCATTTTATTTTAATATTAAAATTCACCCAGTTGTTTATTTCAGCTATTGTTTTGTAGAACCAATTTAAAAAAATCTAAATATATCAAGACTACACTGAATTTAAATGATTTCTCAATACAAGCTATGGACTACAGGTAATTGTCTTCCAGCTGTGTTAGTAATTGTTTCAAGGCACCTATTAGAGGGAGGTCCTTCCATCTGTCAGGACCTCATAGGTTGAGGGCAATATCTCTTGTTGATTTTATTATATTATTTTAAAACTGTTCTGGGCTACAGTTTTAGATAATACCTATATTAAACAGTTTTTGTTTATTTGTAGTTGGGAGAGAAGATGCTCTATCACTGGAAGATGTTTCCGATTGTTCTCCCCCAATCTGTGACGGAGGGGAAGCTCCCTGCAGAGGCAGAACAGGACAGCCAAGTAACCAGATATTTCTTTCATTTATTCAGTTGATTATTTTATCTGGGTTAGTTCATTGGATGTGACAATGTTGTTTATCCTGGATGATTTGGTAAAGTTGGTTGCTTACAGTACACTGCCCTTGAATCTGGAACATATAAATGAAATGAATTAACATAAAATGTCAAAATTTGAAGCAGTACATGTTAAATTCTTGACATACAGAATTTTCCATTTATGAATATAAGGCAGATTTGCTCCCCTTCCATTGTTGAACTATTGATAACTGAGAATTGAATATGCTGATTTGTTACCCTTCCAGATGAACTATTGATAATTCAGAATTGAATATGTTGAGTTGCTCCCCTTCCAGTTAAACTATTGATTATTCAGAATTGAATTTGTTGATTTGCTCCCCTTCCAGACAGCCATAAGTTTCAAGGACCTGTTTAAGGCTCCGACATTTGATGAACTGGAGGAAGTGAGTAAGGATACCTCTGGGAACCAGAGACGTCTTCAGGACAAGCAACTCAAGACAGTCTGGGAAACAGGGTATGGCAAATATTATCCAACCCCATTAATTCCCCTTTGTGAATTTCAGACAAGACAAAAGTATTTGAGTGCTAAGTAAATAAAAAAAGGGTTTGTTGTTTGATTGAGGTTTAACGCCTTCTTTAAGATTATTTCACTCATGTAGTGACACACCATTAAAATGGGTGTGGGTAAACACCGTCTAATTCCACTGGCCTCAAAGACAGGATTCAGCCTGGTGTACCTAACCTGGTGTACTCAGCAAGGCGTACTCAGCATGGTGTACTCCTTATGATGTACTCATTATGGTATACTCAGCAAGGTGTACTCAGCCTGGTGTACTCAGCAAGGTGTACTCAGCATGGTGTATTCATTATTGTGTACTCAGCATGGTGTACTCAGCAAGGTGTACTCAGCATGGTGTATTCATTATTGTGTACTCAGCATGGTGTACTCAGCATGGTGAAATCAATCTGGTGTACACAAGAAGGGTAAATATGTCAGTAGATGCACCTATGGGTTTTTTTTTCAGCGACTGATTGTTGGCTTGTTGAGAATAAACTCAATCATCTTTTTGTTATTGTAGAGAGTTTGAAGTGGACAGTATTCACTTTAAAGGACAAGTCCATCGCTGGCGGCTTACCCAACTGTTACAGAAAGGGTCACAGAGAGCCAGGGACACTCAGCTTAATGTAAGAAACACCTCTCCTTCATTCATAGGGAATCTGTAACAAAAAAATCAGACTGAGTGTTTCCATTTATCAGATGTAGATATAGTTGCAAACAAAGTAATTTTCAATCTGATAATGTAGCATACCAGACATTACTGTACAAGGAACATGTAGTCTACGAGGAACATGTGACTATCAGATAACGTAGCATACCAGACATTAGTCTATGTGGAACATGTGACTATCAGATAACGTAGAATAGCAGACCTTAGTCTACATGGAACATGTGACTATCAGATTACGTAGCATACCAGACATTAGTCTACATGGAACATGTGACTATCAGATAACGTAGCATACCAGACATTAGTCTACCGTAACATGTGACTATCAGATAATGTAGCATACCAGACATTAGTCTACATGGAACATGTGACAATCAGATAACATAGCATACCAGACATTACTGTACGAGGAACATGTGACTATCAGTTAACGTAGCTTACAAGACAATAGTCTACGTGGAACATGTGACAATCAGATAACGTAGCATACCAGACATTACTGTACGAGGAACATGTGACTTTCAAGAACCAGTCTCATTTCTTTTTCAGCTGTAAAGAAATTGTCAGTCCATCCATCCTAGCTCAATACTCATCCAGATTTTTATGCCTCAAATTGTTTTATGCTGATTGGTCAAAATCGTGCCACATAGCTTTAAAGGAATCCTGAAGTCACATTATGATTCAACAGTAATGTTGCATTTTGGACCATGAGACGTGGCATCCTGCTACCCATGAAAGATTTTCTCTTCACTCATGTGCAAGCTAATGCATTCACCACAATGTGAAAGAGTTTTCTTGTAAGGTAAACGCTCAATTTGGTTTCATCTGCTACATAATTAATGTTAAACTTGAGCTTCTCACTTGTTGAACATCAAATCATGTCTCAAAGTGTAAAATATTTAATCCAATTCAATCAATGAATTAACCAATTACCTGCCCATGGTGATATTCTATTGTTTGTTTGTTGTTTTCAGGATTTAGCTCTGGCCCTGAGATTGTTGATTATCACAGCCAGGAATAGGTTACATTCCCATTTCTTCAGTCTGTCTAACTCCCTGTCAGGCTGGGGTAAAGGCCTCTGGAAACTCTTAGGTAACATTCCCATTTCTTCAGTCTCTCTAACTCCCTGTCAGGCTGGGGTAAAGGCCTCTTGAAACTCTTAGGTAACATTCCCATTTCTTCAGTCTCTCTAACTCCCTGTCAGGCTGGGGTAAAGGCCTTCGGCTTTGGAAACTCTTAGGTATCATCTTCTTGGGCTTTATCATAAAATAATTGTTAAGATGTAAACATTTTGAGGGTCAAATTTCAAATATTTTAGTATTTTTTTAAAAGAAATCTCCTAAATGTTTTAGTCTCTTATGTCTGTTTGCTAAACCAGGTGATATTATTTCAACTGTATTTCCTTATTTATTCTAATTGGAGTCACAGCAGTTTGACAAGGGAAATAATTCAATCGTGGAAAGGTTCTCACAACATTTGTGGTAATGGTGATTGTAAATGATAACATTTGTCCATTGTGATGTAAATTTAGAAGCCATAAATCTTGACCATTGGGATGTAAATATAGAAGCCATAAATGATGACCTCATAAAAGCCATAAATCTTGATCATTGTGATGTAAATATAGAAGCCATAAATGTTGACCATTGTAATGTTAAGATATCGACCATAAATCTTGACCACCATAATGTAAATATAGAAGGCATTAATCTTGACTATTGTGATGTAAATATAAAAGCCATAAATCTTGACCATTGTGATGTAAATATAGAAGCCATAAATCCTGACCATTTTGACATCACAAGGACACCTGCAATGTCCCCTTTTGGACATAAGTGACTCCTATCAGAATGCTTGTAACATAACCAGATGATATTATGCCAAGTGTATAATCTTATTTATTTTCAAATAATTTAATAAGAATGCGCTATTTAATTTACTCCGATATTAGATGACGTCAAGCCATGTTGAAGGTTTATACATGTATCTTGCCTGGTATTAGCGATT
>JAVFBX010254351.1:0-19238 GCA_034783855.1 Mopalia kennerleyi | reverse complement strand
AAAAAATGTTTTGCTTTTCGTTCTTTCTGAATGCTAAGCTTGATGATTCAAATAATGCATTTTGTATGTGTAAAGTTATGAATTAAAACAATAACAAAATTCGCGAGCAGCGATTTGAGAATTTTCGAGGTTTGAGCTGGTCACATGATTGACATGAGGCGACAAAATGGTGAGCCAAACTTTCGTTCACTTCATAAAGTACAGGAAATTTATTTATTTTCGGGTTTTATATGAAGCTTTCTTTGGGCTGTTTATTGATGTCATTGGTACATGTAGCAGTGATTAGTGCAATTACGTCGTAAAGTCCTCGGTGATTTTGATTGACGGATTTAGTCCCTAACACAATATCCAGATTGAATTTGTCCCCCAGTCAGCCAGTGGCCGAAACATTTAAACGATTTCACTTGTTCTACGATATTAAATTGTCAACATTTGTTGCCGTGGTAGGTTAGATAGATTCATACATGTAAAACGACCACTTGGCGTCCATATCCACATAAAATCTATTACTTCTCAGCAGTACCAATTCATTACATTATTTCCCAACTCATTCACACATGTACATGCATGTACTGTCAAAATGTTAAAACATGAAGGGTGAAACTGAGCGCAGCAATTTATTATCTTACTCACCCTCCATTAGATGGCTGCAGTCACATGTATAATTCGGCTCTGTATATTATCCACCATCTGACATCCTAATACAGAGTCTGAATTCAACTTATAACCCAAAAATGATATTTTGCTCAAAGTCGTAAACAGTGCCTAAATACATGTATGTCCTATACTAAGCGGTTACAGCTCACAATAACTGGTCATAAATAAACAATATACTTTAATCCAAACATTGTTTAAAAAAATATATTTCCAACCTGAACAGGATTGATTGGTGAATATCCCCTCGTGCAGTGAATTTGAGAAAGAAACGGCTATGTCACATGGTTTCTTGACGTGATTACATCCCTTATTTGTGCGTATTACCCAAGAGACCAAGCAAAATTTATCTTAGAGGCTCTGACCCACGGATATCTATGAGTAACCACGAGTGACTCGGTCACGGATCTTGAAGCAGCAAATGTGCTGACATAATTAGGTCATTCCTTAGATTGTATAAACTCACACGTAAAGCCTTGTGAGAGAATTCTCACCTGTTGAAATTTTGTGTGCATTTTTGCTTCAATAAAGTGTTTACTCTGCAAGCCCATCGCTTTTTAAACATACATGGCACAACAAAACAGTAAGGTAAGCGGTTGATGTGATTTTATTGAATTATGTTCATTAAATCAGCTGAAAATCGTTCTTTACCCTCAGAGTGTGGGTAGCTTAAGCAAACTATCAAAAAATAACATGGCGAAATTCTCAGCTGTGTCCTGAACATAAGGATGAGATGAATGAGATATCTCAGTTACGTTATTCCCAAATCATTCTTGATTCTTTTGTTAATAAGACAGCCTGTTAGCTGTGTATGTTATTACCTGATGGATAACAGTGTAAACATAATGTCTCAGAATGTTAAAATTGCGCTTCCAGGACTATCTATTCCCAGTTAGGCTTAAAACAATCCAAATACACCACCTACAGGGTCTGATTCAGGTTAAAACAATCCAAATACTCTGTCAAAATCCAGCAAAAAAGCCACCACCTACAGGGTCTGATTCAGGTTAAAAGTTTAGCCAAAAGTATCCAAGCAAAAAATAGACTGTCAGTTTGAACTTTTGTAAATGTTACTTAATAAGTTTAATGAAAGTGATGATCCTTGTCAATTGATAGAATAAAGTGTTTTTAACATTTTATTATTGTTTTCCTATGGTTAATGCAAATACAGCTAAAATATTCAAAATATCCCCCTGGGAAGGGGGCAAGATATATTTTGCTTTAAAAAAACAAATCTGTGAGTGTCGAAGGTTTAGGCGCTCAAGCTGGCGGAGGCCCTGCCTTAGATGTAGTTCTACTTCATTTCAAACACCTCGTCAAAACTCCAGGGAAAGGAGCCACCACGCAGTGTATAACTAGACACTCCAAAAGTCACTCTGTATGACATTTGGCTATGAATTGCTTTGTGTACATCCCACATAATTCCTGAAAAGTTGGACTAAAAATCTAATTTTGTAATGAAAAAAGAGAATTCAATTGAACAGAGTTGCCTTGTGGGCAAAGGTGTGATTTGCTCTCTTTATTGACACAGGGATGTGGAATCAGAACTTGATCTCTTGGATAATTTACTGCATGTAAGACAAATGTTCATGTTGCCCAGGTGACATTAAACCCCAATCAATCAAACAAACATGTTGCCGAGGGGAGCGTAGCTCTGTCAATATGCACACCATACATAATGTGTTTTTGTTGTAGTCGCGTGGTTATGATGATGATGTGGCAGGAAGCTATGGAATTGTGGGCTCCTTCCCTAAAGGGTTTGGGTATGGGAGCGAGGAACCCGACCAAGACACCCCAGGATCTGGGATGGAGACAAAACCAAGAATACTCCTCATGGGGCTGCGCAGGTAATAGTGTATTTTATTTATTAGTAGCTGCCCCAAACTGTTACGGTTACATTGTATTTGTTATGCCCCCCCTATAACAGGCCTTATTTTTTCAAAATTTTGTGTAACCGATCTACCGTTCGCGTGAAGTTTAACCCATGTAACCTATCATTCGGTTACGTGAAAAGAATTTGCAGGAACGGTCGTTCTCGTATATATGTTATGTTATATAAATATAGTGTAATTAACATATAATGTGCAGTGGTGGAAACTAACTTTTTTGTTAACAGGCCAGCTGGGCCTGCAGCTTTTAGAATTGCGGGCCCGATATCAAATTTACAGGCCGCTCGGGCCTGCAGGTTCTAAATCTACAGGCCCAACACAAATCTTAAAGGCCCAAACATAATTTGGTAAAACATAAACACAAGTATAAAATCAACTTGAAAAATGATCTAAAGTAGAAATGTAATTGTGACATTTATTTGTCAAGAACAATTTCAAAATAATACATTCAAAATGTCTTTTGTTTTCTTAAATTCAAATGTCTTTTACTCGGTTTGATTTCAAATTTCAAATGTCTACTGTTCTATTATTAGGCTTTATAGATTAGTGCAAGATCAATATGGGTTTCAAAAATGTTAAAACCCTGCGTAAACTCTTTGCCCCCTGCTGACGCGATATGACGTCTTCAGTTGACCGACTACAGTTCTTTTTGGCTTGCCCCCTGCTGACGCGTTTTGACACTCAGGCTGTTTTCCTGTTGACACGTTTTGACGCCTTGCATGCATTGAAAAAGCTATCTTTAATTTCTCTAATAAATTTCGTGAAATGACATGGCATTTTGATTGGCAATCGATTATTAGTGTCTTCTTAAGTGACTTTTGGCCAAATTTCAGATAAATTCCTTGTTTTTCATGTTTGCTGCAGTCCTGCAGAATACTCCCTCGGCTTCCTCAGCCAATCGTAAGAGGCGAGAAAAGAGGAGCTTTCTGTTGCCCTGGTGTTCTCAGAGCTAAAAGGAAACAAAGCTTATTTGTTTGTATGTTTTATTTTTGTCTCCGTCGTCATATAAGTGAAATACCCTTGAGTACGATGTTAAACACCAATCAAACAAACAATAAATAAATGGAGTTGACATCTTATTATTTGATTATCAAAAGAAGTTTACCTTTTTTACATCAAATTTCTTATTTAATTGACATTTTGAAATTTGATGGAAATGGAGACTTTTATGCAGCTAATTTCAGTGATTAAGAATTCCAACTTACTGTGTTCTTAATATCAGAATAAAACATAATCATGTGTACTTGTAATATTTCAATGTTCCTAAACCTGTACCTAAATATACCTGAACTGTTTAATAGTTTGATGCTACTAAGGATCTCCCAAAAAAAATTGCAAATACTTTTACTAACATACATATTTTTTTCTTTCACTTCAAAGTATTAACGGTAAACATAATATTGAAATGTTTGGTATTTCTTAACTGGCTCTGGTTGTAAATTAATTGACACTCATTATATTTTACTTTTGAGACTACACAGAATGTACTGATAAAGTCTGAAGAATGAATGGGCAGCCCCATGTTAGTTTGTTAATGAGCATTAGCAATTTGACCAGTTCCTATGAAGACTGCTTCTGGCCTGGGCAGCTGCTTATATCTCTTTGTTGTTGTAAATTACAGGTAACAATGAAGGACAGAGGGTGTCTCCTAAACTCAACAATTATTAATAAAGTGACAGACTATTTTCTCTCTGTATAACCTAAAAATAATGACCAACATTATTATTTAAAAAAAGTGACAGCTACCTTTTAGAGCAGATCAAGATCTAGTTGAGTGTGACAATACTCAAATCTACACCATTAATGACTAGCATTTATAGGTGATTGTCTAGATATTGAATATATGAAGGTGTTTTTTGGGGATAAATAAGAAATACATTTTTCAAAATCTTTAAATAGAACTAGTGTCAATTTATTAACCACTTTTTATGTTTTATGTTGTTTTTTTAGAGTTTTTGTCAGTGTCATTGTCTTGGTATTATTGTGATACAGATTTAATAATGCTATTGTGCTAAAGGTAGACATAATTTTATTTTATAAGTACAGCCTCATCCTGACTCAGTAGGTAGCATAGTTGTGTGTTTAACAACCCTTTGTTTTGCCACAAAGGCTTAATGTCTGTCAACCAATTAAGGGTGAACATAAAGGTCATTAACCCTTATGTATATCATTTTAATTTGGATACCTTAAATACCTTTCCAACAAACACCCACTATCTTACTTTGTTATCTGTGTGAAGTACACCTCAATATTAAATTAAACCCTAAGTAAATGAAATAATTTACTAAGAAAAAAAAAATTAAAATCTCAACCAGGGGTTTAGCCAGAAATAAACAGTATTGTGTCCAAAATGGTGATTTTGCTTCATTTTTTAAGTAACTGGGTGTCCGATGGATTAACTATCTTCTGTATCTTCTAGACACAAAAATTATTCATTATCTTCTGTATGTTAAAATTTTGTAAAACAGGGTGTCCAAATGAGACAATTGTTCACTTTAGGGTGTCCATTTGGATGGGTGGACACCCCTCTGCGGCTCTGCCTAAGCCCTTGATCGCAAAACAATGTATTGAGCAATATATTATACCAGAATAAGAAAATAAACAAATGTATAGGGGATGCTTTTATGATAGGTCTTTGTTTCTCTGCATTTTATATATTTTTTACATTTTATACATGGATGGAAATAAGGACTTGTAATCTGTGATTATCCATCAAAATCTGGTAATAATCGATCAAATTTAAAAGATATTTCTATGTTAATATTATTCATTGAAACCCTGACATCTGTAAGCTTACATAAACAATGTTATTGTACGATATTCATTAGATTACTTTATAATGCGCAATCAACATATTTCTTTCTGTGGATGTACATGTAAAACATCAATAGGTTATAGAAGATTATTATGTTCTGTCTCGATCATGGCCTGGGCCATATCATATTATTTGTTCAAAAAATTAATCAATGTTAATATTGCAGACAAGGCAACAAAAGTGCTTTATAGAGTTATTGATGGGATTTCTTTTGTTATAAGCATTGGTTGCTATGGGAACTAATTTGTGTGTTAAGGGGTCCCGTTCACCTGGGCACGTGTAACACGCCCTTTTTTAGAAATTGTACATTTTTAATAGAGATGTGTTCTGAAGAAAGATTAACATGAAGGCAGTGGCTTTTATCCAGTTCGAGGGACAAAAGAAAAACGCAACAACAAAGTATCCTGGGCGATAGTTAGTAACCCGCTTCCCACCACAAAACATTTCCTGCACCAGGATCTGTCTTATAAGCTGCTCAGATTTTGTTTCATGAATTTCTTGATGTGTACATGTCATTTTCAATAATTCTGGTCACATAACTGTGGTAATGTGTTCAACAGTAAGCAGGACTCCTTTGTGTAGTGAGTTAAGGCCTTCACAGCCTTTATCATTGGTGGCCTAGCAGACTGATTTCATGACAAAGGCCTGGCCTACACCTGGAGTCTTCAGGGCCTCATGCCTGTCTTTGTGGTCCTCTGGATTGACTGGCCTCATGCCACTGGTTTAGGCTATCATTAGTATCCTCTTTACTAGTGCATTGACTGAGTAAGCCAGTGACAGACAGACTGACCAATGTTATTGTGGCCGTGTCAGGCTGTCACAAGCTTCCTGACTGACCACGGGACATGGGGGTTCACCTCAATGGAGAGAGACGGAGCACTCCTCTGAAGAAATTACGTCCTGCCAGTGACTGTATCAGGTAAACTATCGATGAGTTCAATCTCTTAGTGACTCACTGTCTACTGCCATTTTCATCAGTGACAGTGCTTCATTTTTTTAGGTCTTCCTTTAGGCAGCCATCAACAAAGATGCTGGCAGAATGGCTGTTGGTTCGGCTAAATCCAGAGCCTCTCTTGTCATTGACTTAATTTTAGACGGTGGGCCGATATTTTTCCCTTGTTTATCTTGTACATGGTAAGTGTATTTTGTCTGAATAAGAATCCACTGCTATTGAGGCAATATTGACAGAGTCCATTGATTATTCATTGATGGATTAGCTCACCAGACTATTACGTGAAGGGCCGATGTGTCATGTCACTGATACAACAACAACTTGTGCTATAATATGTGATACATAGAGACAACATGTATTTAAAACCTTTTAGTAATAATATGAAATGGTGAATTTATTATTGATTCATATATTTGCTTTGTGCGCCTCATGCCCTATTTCGAAGGCAATGCTGAAGCTGTTTCTGTTTATTATTCAAACATTATCAAGACAAATAAACATGGCTTGAAGTATCCTATAATTTGGGGTTTGGTTTTGGTATAAGTTTTTCTTGAGGTTAGTTTTACTATAGGTTCATGGCTAAGAGTTGAATTAGTTAAACCCTGACTTCGCCAGTACAGATTTCCACATTTTGTTCTACATGGCGGACATGCCAAAAAATCTTAGGGGTAGGGGTAACATAAAAAGCCAGCTTTAGATTGTAAACATAAATATAATTGTCTAACTAGTGTGTATAGCTTCGGGGTATATTGATCATGATAGATGTTTGTACAAGTTGTAAAGCAAAATGCTGGGGAAGTATTTTTAAGATGTTTATCTTCCCTTGAAGTTAATGGATGTCACTTAGCTCTGTGACATCTTATATTGGATAATTAGCCAAGAGTATGAAGTCAGAAAAATATTTCTGTATTTATATTTTAATAACTGAAGGATAAGAAAAATGTATGCCCGCAATGATGGATCTGTGTATAAACAGGATTTTAATAAATACATGTATCTGGACACTTGTGAGAAAATCATTCAACCACACAACTGTAGTTAGTGTGAAATCACATGTCTTAGGGAGAAATTATGAAAGTAATGTATTGGGACTTAATTATGTAGATTTTGAAGGGGAATTGTTTCCTTATTTGTTGTGCTCAGGAGAAATTTGACATCTGGATTATTAGAATTTTGATAGCCCTGGCTGAGTGCCCTCGCCCCTGTTAGGGTTAGCATCCCCTTCGCTTTCATGACAAACATTCTACCGACTGAGCTGTAGCACAAATGCCCTTCCTAACACAGGGATGTGAAAGCAGCTTTTATCTTCGCATTATGACCCACCTGGACAGTGGCAGTGCTGCTAAAAGTCTTTAAACTATTGGGTCATGCACCCTATGTTACACTATCATGACCTTTGATAACCATCATATTGGACAGTAAAGCTAATTTCATTGATTTTGCCTGTATAATCAAATTAAAGCTAATGGTCATTTTGATTACTGACATGGCTAGGATAGTAATATGACTGACCGCTGACCGATGCTCTTTCATTTTGCTGTGATTTTGTTAGCTGTGCAGTGCCTATCCCAGTCATTAACTCTGCGTGTCACTGATTGAAAGTTGGGCTGTAAATACCCAGATCATCCAAAAGCAAAATGAAACTTGTCAAAATATAACTATTCTTGAATTGTAGAAGTTTTCCATCATCACTTAACTATGTATTCAATAATTTAAATTATGAGCGAAGACTGTAACAAAATTAAAAAATACTCGAAACAAATAATACTTCTGAATATAGTATTTTCCCTAGACTGTGTGATATGTTGGATATTAAAATTATGAGACAGTGTAGAATGTAACTTTATTCCTTTTGTCTATATTCCAAGACTGCCATCCTTGTTAATATTTCTGTGATGCAATTGTGAAGCTCTATTTGTAGTTTTGTGTGCATAGAAAGTACTATTGTTACTTTTGTAGCATGAAAAAGATGTCCTGGGGCTCTTTATTTTGACTGTGTATTGTGACATTGTCCATCAGAGTCATCTGTTGTCCTTACTGTCCGTTAGAGGATATTTCATCACAAAGAAGTTGATGTCATGCCAAAATAGAAATAAACAAAAAAGAAAAAAAATCATATAATGGACTGCTAACAAAACTTTGAACTTCTGATCTCTCGATGAATGAAATAGTTTCACTTTCCTCTTAGTGAACACTGAATTTTTTAAATAATCAAACAAATAAATATTACATCGGAATCCAAACAAAAACTGTTTTTAGGAAATCTACTCTATTTTCCCCAAGAATTGTAAGAATGCATTCATAATCTTCAGAGTTAGCTTGACCAGCTAGTTATTGATTAAACTTACACCCCTAATAGCATGGGCAGAGAATGGATTCAATTTGAAATTTCAAAGAATAATAATTGGGGACCATGATACATTGTGGACAGCATATCAGTTCTGTACACATAAATGGAGTCAAGACAGTGTGCAAACTCACTATTACCAAGTCCAAATAAACATATCAGCATGCAAAACAGATATCATGCATCCAAAATGTTGCTGAAACCAAATAAAGTATTACATACAGCCAACTATCTACATGTTACCATTTTCTACATGTTATATTGCAGTTCTGAAAACACGACTTTCCCAGAATGAATCTGGTTAGTTACATGTTCCATATGGTGTCCGTGTTACTGTAAAAGGGATTTTATAGGATGATTTTGTATTTTCGGAGATTTTCAACAAGAATCACTACATGTACATTAAAGCTAAATCCCTTAAATGAGATATCAATGATATTGAGTCAGACATTTTTTTTTAAGAATGTAAAAAATGTGAGCACACTGTATGGATATAAGGACATAAATATGGTGATAAAACAAAAAAAAATCCCTAGAACCAGTCCATATAATTAAAGAATATAAACGTTTTCCTAATAACGTTGATTAACTCGGGGAATATATGACCATGTTTGATGTAGAAATTTTTAATTATGAACTGCAGTTTAATTTTCTATTAAATTGTGCATGTTGTATTTACTTTTTGCTGTAGTAAAAGTCTGTATATATTCATATTAAAGCTAGATTAAACCGTTGATTTCACAATCACTCAAGCAGAAGGGTATGTAATTTACTTTGTATATATGATACTTCTAAATATTCAAGGCTTGAATACTTTTATATTTCTATATGAGCCATTGAAGGGGCCTAGGGGGGATCCTGTGCCGGTGAATGAAACCTTAACTGGGTCACAAGGTCGACATAAATTAACAATGTCATGTTTTTATAGTGTCAATAGAATAATCTATGTTAAAAGTGTGTGAAGAGCCTTCAAATTACAGATCATAGAGTTTATGGGGTTTTTGAATGCATGTGATCAGCAAGGGGTTTCTCTGCTCTGGTGCTGAGTATAACTGTATAAGTCACAGGCCTATAGGACAAGGACCTGTGAAGTCCAGGTGTCTTGTGCCCTGTGTTTGTTATTGTATGTAAAGTACCTGTTGTCACTCCAGGTATGTCATTTTACTGTCACACCACCAAAGTATGAGTGATATAATCCTCAGAAAACAGTCCCTACTGGACTACAGAGTACAGTGTGTGTATGTTAATGATGGTGTGAGCATCCTGTGTGTTGTCCGGCTGATGGTCAACATGTCATTATGACAGATCCATTTTGGATGTCCCTCTATCTACAGATATCCAGGGCTGAGTAGTAACCAGTACTATATCCTCTTCCTGTACAAGTTGTGTGTCAGTATCAAGCGGTCAATCAGTGGTGGAGTTTCTTATACTGAAATCATATCTCCTCACCTGAAATTAGAATCATCTTGGTGATGATGCTAACTTCAATTATACCAAAATTAGAGCCAGTTGATTTTCAACTTGCATTATGAACTTCGTAACATTTTTTGATTAATAAGCAATTAAGTATGACTTTGATTGAATCCTTTAAGAACTGACTTGAAAAGAGTAAGTGTAAAAATGTTATAGAGATCTGCCTAGTGTACAAGACTGCATTCTATAGACCACCCGCCATCATGCTATGACATAATCATGACACGAGGCTTTATAACATTATTTCTAGTATCAAATATCATTCAAATAAATAATCATCATCATCTTATACAATTTTTTAAAATTAAAAATAAAATAAATTCATTTTTCATCTATTGATTTTGAATATGGAACAGCATGTAGAAGATTTTCCTGAATATATTGAGTTATGGGCCTCAGGTGCTACATGTCCAGGTATAGAAAATTCTCCTGGCTGGCTGATAATGATGATGATGTATAGTGCAGTATGTTTGGAATGTTAAGTAGGCCTCCCTGTTGTGTCCCCATACTACAGTGATTGGTGTAGCCAGCTGTGTACTCCATTCAACTAGTACTGAACACCACATGGCAATGGCTTTCCCTGCTACTGGAATCTCCATCATGTCTTAGCCAGGCTCCACAGGGATCTGTTTGCTTCCTTCACATCACACATTGGCACCTATTCTCACACCTTCTAAGGCCACAGGTATAAGACCTCTTTGCTTCAGGTTATTTGGGTCATATTTATTACACCATTAATAAGGTGCTGTAGTAAACTAACAACAGATAAATAACCCTAGCTAAGGTTGAAAGGGTCTCCTTCTCTGAAAATTTGTAAAACAAAAGAAAATTACCTTGATGAGAAAGGTTTATGAAAATCATTTACCAGAGCTCCTTCTATCATCAGAAGATTAATACCGTGCTCTGGGTGTTTCGTTTATTAGATGGCGGCGTCCATTAACTCAACAGTAAATAGCCACATTAACACAACCTTAAAATGTGAATTATTTTCACTTTTTTACTGTGTTAGAAAGCTAACCTTCCTCCAAAGCTAAGTAAAAACGATAGGGTTATGCTTGAAATCTACTACCTTTTGCCAGAAAGATATTTGCAGAAGAACTTTCCTGAGCAGGCATTACGATCTAACTTTCTAAGAATAAGTGAGTGGTTTTTACAGCCTTCAGTAGGATGTTTAGCCCCAATCAAACAAACAAACAGTCTAAGAATAGGTATGTGTTGCCAGCAAAAAATGATTTTTTAATGGCGACCTTGGCAAGCTATATCCATTCTAACTACTACCACTAGTTGTTAAATTGTATGCTCCTGGAATCAACATTCACAAGTTCTCTAAAAATAGACCCAGCATCTGTTGTTTATGGCTTTCTCGTTTCCTAACCAAATTTAAACTCACTTAATTTCTAAAGGTTAGTGTTAAAAGGTAAGCTCTATGTTACCATTGAGCGGCGGAAGTTGAAGTCCTAAAGATTACATGATTCTCTGGAACTGTATTTAAACGGGAAAAACAGCACCTGTACACTTAATGATGAAACCTGTAAATACATGTAGGCTACATTACATCAGGAACAGTTTTTATGTAGACCACAGCTGAAACAAAAATGTTAACCAACTTCCATGAAATGAAAGTTAATTTCCATAACATTGTAGATGACTTTTAATCAAGTATTGATGTTACAACTAAAAAACCTGTCTCATGGAGTTTATTTATAACTTTATCCGTTAAATATATATTTATTATTTTTCTTCAGATTTATCCGAACACACTTTTTAAAGTTATGTATTTTCCACCATTGTTTTTCCGTTTTTGCACACAACCATTTTCAGTTGGTTTTAAATCTGTGACCAGTTTTTTCACAGTTGTGTACAGAAGTTGATTATCAGATAAATCCTTATTTATTGATCCAGATAAAAACAATACCCAAGAATGGTAGTCAGAAAATTAAATGGCAGTCTGATTCATGGATGCTCTCACTGTTATTGGACTCCGGGAAGGTCTGTTTGTGTTTTTATCTTCTCTATCTTGTCGGATTTCTCATCTGTTAGAGATCCACTGAGATAACAACAGATTGCCATTGAGAGGAATTGTGCCAGGTTTTTGTCAGAACCACACCAGATTCTGGCACCAAAGTAAACGCTCACAGGGGACAGTCTGTAGTGAATCACTTCCGCAGCTTCATCACTCCTGTTACATGTACCTTAACATGCTGTTTATATTCACTCCTGTCTGCCCCCTCCCCCCCACCCTAACCGTTCATATTCAGCCCTGTAATAGGGGTACTCAAATGGTAAATTTGAGTACTATTCTCAAATAGTAGTATTGGTAGTATTCTTCTCAAGTCTATGGTTTTACCATAATGATAGCACAGGTCTGAAGCTATAAACTATTAAACTTAGTCAATTTGTTTGTCTTTATGCACAGCACTCTTGTACTTGTAGTTTGTTTCAAGCACAGCCATACTTCCTTTCCTTTACATAGCGCTAGTGGAATAATAATTTTCCTACGGTGGCAAAAAAACACTTCACATTTTATGGTTGTGGTAATATTTTAAAAATTTACTATTTGAGTACACCACAGTTATGTAAATGGAATACCTTAAACATGGTGTTAAACAGGACTTAACCAATCTTTACATGCTGACATTATAGATGCTAATTTCAAAAGAACATATTATAAATATACAAACATCTTGTCCGGGTTGGTCCCGAGTACAGTTCCATACTGTATTCGTTTCTGCTACTCAAAGTAAATTTCAATCGATAATACTTTTTTAATTGGCCTTCAATTAAAACATTTCAGAATATATGTCAAGCACCTGATTAAATATTGTATATTTAGTGTTATAGTTATTATTTGAGATAGTACGATGCTAGTGATTTATTGGTCATAATCATATCTTCAGTTCTGAAGTACTTTCCTTGCTAGAACATATTTTTGGCACAACTTCTGCTTGAACTCTATTAATCTTGGATTGGCTCAGTCATTCTCTAAACAAACGTAATGGTATTATAGGGATGTGGAGTCGTGCTTACACATAAACAAGGATTGCCAATATGGAAATCCAACCCTCATCAGTGCTCATACTTATGCAAATGTATGTAATGGACTGCCAAAAACACAAATTTGCAACGCTTGCATTACATCATTTTGGTACCTTAGAGGGGCTCGGAGAGCACACAATGGCTATTTGATGAGTTACACTTGGAGTGGATAATAATTTATCCTCTGAGTATGAACCAGAAATAATTGGGAGTTGTTGACTGAATTTATGACATGTACTGTTTCCCTGTATCTCACTGTTTCTATTACATCATTGAAGTGCTCTTTAATAGTAGCCTGTTATTATAAGCTTTATTGTTGGATGGGATCCAAATATATTCTTTTTGAATCTCAAATATTATGATTTGTCAGCTAAACAATAGTTAACAACTGGGAATGATCAATGGCTGTTTATTATGTAGATGACATATTGTTAAATCCATAAAGCTCTCAATGGTGTTAGGCGGCTGAACTAAGCCCTACTTAGAGTGTGGCCTCCTACTTTTAAGGTCTTCATGACATATGGGAGAGAAATTTCACTGTTTTCTGACACCTTGGCTTTTTGCCACTGTTTGTCCAGAGTATAATATTGCTCTAGAAATAACTGGCGTGTGTGTGAGATTAGCTGTGTTAATTGACAGGTTTCCACAAACACTCTAGTATGTTCACCTCATTTCTTCTCAATACTTCTGAGGAATCACATGTTTCCTCCTGGTCACCTTCTACAGTTAATCCTACAAAAACAAAACAAAAAATAAAAAATTTGTGATGACTAAATAATGGGTTGTAAACAATTAAAATGCTTTTAGAGCGTAAATGTACCTGAAAACATTCAATTCTAGCAATGCTCGAAATTCATGTAAATACATGTTACTGTTTCTTTTTACAAGGTTGCTGAATAAGTTCTCCACTGTCTGACAAAGCTATAGGGAAACATTACTATATATACAAAGGATTTGTACATAACATGCCACATTACAGTTATGTTGCTGTTCACTCTTTGAAAGTACATCGCCATAATATAAAGTTGAATACCCTTAGGCACGGCTTTAAATACCAATAAATCCTAGATTAGATGGTACAGAAACATTATGACCAGGAACATTTTATTGCTGAAGTAATTAATCATGCGTAAATAGGTTAGATTCAGAATTTGTAGGTTTTAAGTTTCATCCAGTTTATCCTTTCCTAATTAGGATTTGACTTTTTTTAATTTGGTTTTCAAAAAAGCAAAAATCCAAATGCTATTCTGTATAACACCGTTTAAAATTAAATTAGCTTTTTCTTGATGTTCCATGTTGACCTTTAGTTTTTATCTATCAAACAAACAAAAAGCCAAAGGCTATTTTTACACTCTTCTAAAATTACAACTTTTTCTCAGTGTTGACTACCTTGACTTATGAATTTGAATGGATTACAAAAACAACAAGGAAACAAATTAAATTATATTTCATAGAGTTAGACTGCCACAATCTACTTAAAATCTAATTAATAAAATAAAACTATTTGAGTTTTAGTGTTAAGTGTTTCTGAGTGGAGTGTGACATGTTTTGGTTTCTTGGGTACATAACACAGGTGTCAGCAATATGGTTTGGAATGTCTCCAATGCTATACACTTATGTATGTCAGTAATGTGTTATTGTGTCCTGGTGTCTGTCTGTGTACACTAAACAGGCTACTCCATCTTAAACAATTACATAAGCAGTCTCAATTTGCTAAAAGGAATGTTTCATTTAAACAATCCATGTATGTTGACTGACCTAGAAGCGTTTAAAAAATAAGTTTTTAAACGACTAGTTCTGAGATTATTAGAAGTGTATTTATCTTAAATCCTTTCTGAAAGTTTCACGTCAAGTTATTGAAGTTAACATAGTAGTTTGAATGCAATGTTAATAAAATAGAAATGTAACATCTTTAGTCGACTGATAAGTCTTCCTGTTAAGATGTTGGTTTTTCCCATGCTTAGTTTAAAATTACTTTAAAATTTTCAAGGAATGAAATTCACAGTGAGCAAAATACAATTAAGTATTTCACAAAACCCCAGTTGAACAAACAAAGTATACATACACTTACATTTCTGAATCAATATTGACATTTGTCATGTAAACTTTCTTACAATTCAACACTGTGTGAAGTTTTCTCCGTCACAGGTTTATTTTTAAACCAATCTAAAGTGCTGTGGGAACAAAATTCAACTAAAACTAGCCCTCTGACAAAGGGCAGTGTTTTACGAGCATTGTTGTACCTGTACTGTCTTCTCTTTGCTCGGAACATAATGTTAATTTTCCAATAGAACAAGCACTATGGCTAAGGGCAGTTTATTTGGAGTGTAGCAATGTTGTCTTTACTTAGCACTGGAGGAAGATTAATTTTCCAACTGTATTAACACACCAACTATTATATGGTTGTGTTCCAATGTAATGTCCATTATAATGAGAATATAAACACAGCGTAAAACAGCAATCCATCAATGAATGAATCGAGCAAACTTCTTCCTATATTATGGCTCTGGTATTGTACCATTTTATTGTGGGTGTACAATGCCTGTTACACCTGCCCTTGGGCATAGCATTCAACACCAACCAACGAATCAAATAACTTGGCTGTAGTATGGTATTAACCCTAAATTTAAACAGAAAAAGTTTTCATTGTCTTCATCTGTTTATGCCGGAAGAGCAGACATTTATTCTGTAGAACGTACATGTATTACAATTTTACATTGTCTTCATGGCTGATTGTTTACTTTAATATAATTGTTTCTGAAAAGTAATCAGGCTAGCACAGAGATGTCAATTAGTTAAAACCTATGGATATATATGTTTATCTCTGTATTGAAGCCAAGTCCTCCTGTAGAACTCATTACAATTTTACATTGTCCTAAATGTTCTGCATGGAAGATTTTTGAACATATCTGTTTATCCCTGTAAAGCATATAGACTCATTCTGCTGATTCCTATTCATTGGACAATCAGAATAACATTGGTGCTGCTGTACCAAATATGTAACACAGGGACGCTGTAAAACTGTTGTGTTCCCATGACACACATGTTAGCGGAATACAGGCTACGTGATGAAAACAACTGTTACTTTTGATTACAGAACTCTTCTTCATCAAACTGTAGGCAGCTGTAAGGACTCAGTCTTATTCCCTGACATAGCCTGTTTATTTTTAATCAGTTTAGAGGCACAACCACTGCCTGTCTCTGTAGCCAGGGGATGGATTGAAAGGATCACCAAATACCCTGGTCTTGAATTCCTTCAGATCTGTACAGGCTCTGGTAGAAATTGATTTTGGGATGGTATAGTGTGCCCTAAATACCCTAAGGCTTCAAATTACTGTATTCAATAGTATTTATAACACAGAAATATCCTCACTGTAACGTCTTACTAAAGCTGACATTTTATATTACATTTCAAATTAAAATTTTCATATCGGTTGACTTTACAAACTGAGGATCACTTTTTATGTTTTGCGCGCTGAGAAGCTTTTAATTCAGCAATTTCTTTTCAAATCACTATGGCATTTATACCGTAGCCAAGTCTAGCTCTGACATTTGTCAGACCTGGCTCTGTTGCCAAACCCTCAATATTCCTCACCCATGCCATTGGGATATTAATATTGGAGCCTGGCCTGTGTTATTTCAGAAGTCCCCTTCAGTCTAATGCTCTCCATAATGGATCGTATTTGAGATTGGCAAAGAAAATCTGCCAATCTTTGAAAAATAGGTCCTCTTCAAGTATTCATGGTTGCAATTGGTTAAGCAAAGAGAGAAATGTATTTATCCCCTTCCATCCAATTCATTAAGTTTTATGTAGATAAAGAGCATGATTGTGTCCAAAACAAATATTGGGAAGATCAATGATTATCAGGGGCAGAGTTTGTATTAATATCGAGAGCATGTGTATTGTCCATTATTACTCTAACTATCTTCCACGTAAACTATTATTTAGCATTATGTTTCTATTCAGCTGCAATTGAATGGTTTATGTTATTGGATCTTTCAGTATTGTCAAATTGCTCTGTTTATTAACAGTTAACACTAATATTGCTGGTTGGCAAATATGCATGTACATTTGCTACGATGATGTATGTTTGGTGAATAACTAACATTTTCAAGCCTTCAGTCAACCAAGTGTTTGTTTAAATAATTATAAATTGGTATTAGATTTGTTTCATAAAATTTATATGTTTTGTAAATGCTTTTTATAATGCCATATTTTATTTATTCACTACATGTATATTATGTTATTTCAAGTTGATTCATATTATAACAGTGGTGTTATTTTATAAATTTTCTCACAGCCGATTTGAGTAGGAAAGTGCAAAACCTGCTGCTCTTATGAAACTTTGACTTTCAAAGTTTAATACATTGTACATGTACAATAGAGATTTTGTCTTTATGGTTTATTTTAAATTGTCTTAATCACAATCAGAAGAACAAAATCTACATTTTTAACCTATGTTATAACTGTCATCTACATGTTGATGCAATCAAATTTTAGATTCACTCGGCCAATACGGGGGTTTCCAGTTATGACGTTACGACAACAGAGTAACATTCATTTGTGAAATTACGTTGCCTCTTTATGGCACGGTAACATTGCGGGTTGTTGGTTTTCAGTTAAATATAGCTTCAAAATTATGATCTTTGCAAACAATAATATTTTATGCTATGGGAAAATGAAATTCATATGGTTTTATTAACGTTTACCTTTTAATTTGCAATATTCCCTATATCGCCCATGTTAAAAATTGTGGTTTGGCCCTCCCTTACCGTAAACCAATAATGTTATTTCGCAAAGGGATGTCACTCGGTTTGAAACGTCTTAACTTCAAATCCCCGTATTGGTCAGCATATACTGCTAACATGTATGTTATAGGCTGAAATACATTAGAATTGTAGTAATAAGTTACTCCAGCAGTTTAATAATATGTTCCGAACGGACCACCATACTGTTTCATGAAAAAAATGAGACTATGCCATGGGATGAAAAGGAGCATCGTTTAGTTTCATCGTCTAGTTTCTAGTTTCATAACTCTGAAGTTTTATCTTTGTTATGATCTATGTATTTTGCCTGACAGGGCCTGGATGCTTGACCTTACCAGTCCTGGACGATACAGGGTCTTTGCTGTATAAGCTTCTCTCTCTCCCTTCATAAGTCTGATCAGAATGCTTAATGTTCAGAACTTATATGGCACCCCACAGATCCCCAGAAAGCGCCCCTGTCAACGCCCCAGGAGAATGACCCTTATTGATCTGAGGTAACATGCCTGATTGCACCGTGTTTGGTCCAAGCCCTAAACCCTACCTGGCATGACTTCCTTAATAATTCCTCTTTAGTCTTACTCTTACCCTGCACACCTGATAGCTGTTCGAGTTCAGCGTCTAATTGAATAATGGATTTGGAAATCTAATTCTGCCCTTTACTTAGGCGTTACTTGTCAGTTGAGATGTCTGCTGACTTGCATCGATTGTATGCGTTTGCTACTTGAAGAACTTGAATGTACATTAATATCAGCCAGTTAACCAGCCTCCAACAGCAATCCTTTCATTACATTAGTTTGTTAGTTTCTGCATAACATCAGATCATACAACTTCTGATTTAGGTGTTGTCATTTAACCCATAACTTGTTAATGACTATATTGCTTACTAATACAAAGTGTGACATAATTCCATTAACATGATATAATCTGAATCAATTTTATCATCCTCAACCAGGTGTCTGTTTAAATAATTATGACACCGGTAATCAGTATATTTTGTTAAGTTTATCAGTTTAAGTCATTCCTTTATATGCCATATCTTGCATATATATGTGGTAAGTACCAAATATGTATACATATCTTTTAATAAATGTAAATGAAGAAAGATTGACAAGCTTCCCCTGGGTATTGAACTCGGGCCCTTCAGCTAAAGATAGCAAGGCTGAGCTGCATGTATGTTGTCCAAATGGACACCCTGTAGTGAACAATTGCCTCATTTGGACACCCTATTTTAAAGGCCCCCTAACCGTGAGATTACCTAATTTTGGCTCATAAACAAAAATCGACGAGTTTCTGTATTTTACCCCG